>WSYH01016896.1:0-12595 GCA_036426205.1 Ascaphus truei
CATATACCCGTCTGCCCTAACTCCTGCTACTGCGCCATATACCATTGCCCTAATTCTCTCGCTACTGTGCCATATTACCCCACTGACTAAATCCCGCTATGCTCCTTAACCCGACTGCGCCGAACTCCCTGCATGTTGCATATACCAACCCTAATCGCTACCCTTTATAACCCTGCCTAACATGTGCCATATACCCGCTGCCTAAACTCCTACTTGTGCAATTATTCTAAAATCACTGTGCCTATTAAAGCTCCTAACACTGTTGCCATAACCCGCGCCTAAAACATCCTTGCTACCTTGTGCATCTACTACGCCGCTGCCTAAAACTACCCGCTATGGCTTCCATATACCCACTGGCTAATCCTCCTTCCGTGCCATATACGTTACCCGCCTGCTCATATACCGCTGACTAACTCACGCTACTGCTCGCATCTCCCGCTGCCTAAACTCCGCTACTGTGCCATAGATACCCGCTGCCTACCTGCTACTGTGCCAATAGCTGATACAACTTCCGGCTACTTGCCCTAACCTTCCTCACTCTCTTCTGTGACCAATTACAGTATACCCGCTCGGCCTAACTCCTGCGATACTGTCGCCATTAACTCCCGCTGCCCTAACTCCTTCCTACTAGTTGCCATATACTGCTGCCCTAACCTCCCGCTGTTCTGCTCCATATATCCGCTGCCTAACTCCTCCTACTGTTGCCATATTTACTCGGAGCCTAACTCCTACTGTGCCATATACCGCTGCCAAACTCCGTACTGTGCCCATACCCGCTGCCTCACTTCCCGCTACTTGTCCATTATCACCCGCTGACCTAAACTCTCCTTACTGTGCATATAGTCGTAAAGCCTCACTCTCTACTTGTGCCATATACCCTGCTGCCTAACTCCTTCCTACTGTCCAATAGCCCGCTGCGCATGAACTCCCGCTACCTGCTCACATATACCCGATTGCCTAAACTCCTACTGTGCATATACCCGCTGCACTAAATCCTCCTACTGTGCCATATACCGTGCCTAACTCCTGCCTTGCAACTCGGCTGCCTACTATACCGTGCTCCTAAATTATTACAATTACCGCTTGCCCAAACTCCCGATACTGTGCCATATACCCGCGCCAAATTCCTGCTAATGTGTCCTATTATACCCGCTGCTCTGCTAAAACTCCCGCTACTTGGCCATATACCGCTGGCTCTACTCCTACGTCTATACCGCGCTATAACTCCTTGCTTACACTGTGCACCATAACCCGTGACCAACTTCATGATACTGTGCCATATTACACGCTGTCTAACTCCTACTGTGCCATATACCCGCCTGCCAAACTCCCCTTACGTGCCCATTATACCCGCTGCCTTAACTCCTCCTTCTCGTGCCATACAGTTATCACCGGCCGTAACTCCTCCACTGTGCCATATATAACCGCTGCCTAACTCCTTCGTTCTGTGCACATTGACAGTATACCCGCTGCCTAAAATCACTGCTTACTGTGCCATCTACCCGTAGCCAATCCTACGTGTCCATATACCGGCTCTGACTACATCCTACTGTGCACTATACTCTGGCAACTCTAAATTTGCAATTAACCTGAACCTATGTGACATTTTACCGCTTGCCTAACATCCTGTACTGATGCCATATACCGCGCCTGAAACTCCGTACTGGTGCCATATAACCCGATGGCCTAAACTCCGCTACGTGGCCATATTACCCGATTGCCTAAACTCCTACTGTGCCAATACTGAACTCCGCCTAGCCTCCCATACACTGACTACTACTCCGGTGCCAATATATCCTGCTGCCTAACTCCTGCTACGTGCTCATTATACCCTGCCAACTCCTCGCACCTGCTGCCATATACCCGCTGCTAAACTGCCCAGCTTTACTGTGGCCATATACCGACTGCTAAATCTGTAATGGCCATTATACCGCTGACCTAACTCTCCGTACTGGCTATTTACAACGATGCCCTCTAACTCCTTAGTGCATAACGCTCCAGACTCGCTTATGCAAACCCGCTGGCCTAACTCCATTAGGCTCCATATACCCGCTGCCCAAACTCTACGTGCCATGATTACGCTTGCCTAATCCTCCTACTGTGCCATATACCCGGTGCCTAATCTCCGTATGGTGGCCATATAACCCGCTGCCTAATACTTACTGATGATCATATACCGATCATTGCCTAAATCCCGCTAATGCTCCATACTACCCGCGCTCAACTCCGATACTGTTCCATATACCCACGCTGCCTAAACTCTTGCTTACTGTGCCATATACCCGCTGCTTCCTAACTCTCTGCTTACTGTGCCATTACTACCCGCTGCCTAACTCCTTCCTTACTGTGGCAATATACCCGCTGCTACTCCTGCTACTGTACATATACCCGCTGCCCTAACCTGCTATGTGCCATATCAATGTGACCTAACTCGCTACTGGCCATAATCCGTGTGCCTAACTCCTGCATACTGTGCCATAAGACCCGATGCCTAACTCCGCTACTGCTCATATACCCACTGCCTAACTCCTATGTGCCATATACCCGCTGCCTGAACTCCTGGCCCTACTGCTAGCCATATACCGCTGCCTAAATTCAGCTACTGCTCAATATACCCGCTGCCTAACTCCATACTGTGCCATATACCCGCTGGCCTAATCCTACAATGTGCCATATACCCGCTGCCTCTCAATTCCTCCTACTGTGCCATATGACCCGCTGCCTAACTCTGCTACTGTGCCAATACCCGTGCTAACTCCCGTACTGCCCATATTACCCGCTGCCTAAACTCCCACATACGGCTCCATATACCGCTAACTAACTCCTGCTACTGTGCCATATACCCACGACTGACCTAACTTCTTCTACGTGCCATTACCGCTGCCTAACCTGCTACTGTGCCTATAAACCCAATGCTAACTCCTGCTCACATGTGCCCAATATACCCGCTGCCTAACTCCTGCTACTGTGCCATATACCCGCTGCCTAACTCCTACTGTGCCATATACCCGCTTTCTAACTCCTACTGTGCCATATACCCGCTGCCTAACTCCTACTGTGCCATATACCCGCTGCCTAACTCCTCCTACTGTGCCATATACCCACTGCCTAACTCCTCCTACTGGTGCCATATAACCGCTTGGCTAAACTCCCGCTACTGTGGCAATATAACCGCTGCCTAAAACTTACTGTGCCATATACCCGGTGCCTAACTCCTGCTACTGTGCCATATACCCGTGCCTAACTCCTGCTACTGTGCATATACCAGTAGACCAACTCCTACTGTGCCATATCACAAGCGCCTACTCCTGCGACGTGCCATATACCCGCTGCCTAACTTTGCTACTGTGCCATATACCGCTTGCCTAAACTCCTCTACTGTGCCATATAACCGCTCTGCCTAACTCTCACTACGTGCCATTATATACCCGCTGCCTAAACTCCCGCTACTGTGCCATATACCCGCTGCCTAAACACCTCCTACTGTGCTATTATACCCGATGCCTAACCTCCCGCTACTGCGTATGCTGCTATATACCCGCTGCCTAACTCCTGTATGTGCCACTATACCCGCTGCCTAACTCTTGCTAACTTGTGCCATACACCGCTGCCTAACTTCTGCTACTGCTCGCCCTATTACCTGCTGCGTAACCTCCTACTGTGCCATACACGCTGCCAACTCCTGCTACTGATGCCATTATACTCGAATCGCCTAACTCCTGCTACTGTGCCATATACCGCTGCCTAACTCCCGCTACTGCCATATCCCATGCCCTAACTCCTCCTACCGTGCCATATACCCGCTGCCTAACTCCCGCTACTGCTCCATATACTCGCTACTTAACGCCTCCTACTGTGCCATATACCCGCTGCCTAACTCCTGCTACTGTGCCATATACCGCGGCCTAATTTTGCTACTGTGCCATATACCCGCTCCGCATAACTCCTGCTACTGTGCCATATACCCGCTGGCTAACTCCGCTACTGTGCCAAATACCCGAGCCTAAAGCTCTACTGGTGACATATACCCGCTGTCTAACTCCCGCATACGTGCCATATACACGCTGCGTAACATCCTACTGTACCATATACCCGCGGCTAACTCATGCTACTGGCCATATACCCACTGCCTAACTTCTACTGTACCATATACCCGCTGGCTAACTCATGATAATGTACCATATACACGTGACGTACTCCTGCTATGGATATATACCCAAGTATCTAACTCTGCTACTGTGACAATATAACCCACTGAACAACTCTGCTACTTTGCCATATACCCGCAGCACCTAACAACTCCTATGTGCCACTACCCGCTGCCTAACTCCTGCTACTGTGATATAACCCGCTGCCATCTCTGCTACTGTGCCATATTACCCACTGCCTAACTCCTGCTACCTTGCAATATACCCAGCAGCATAAACCTCCACACTGAGCCTCACCACGCTAAATCCTCCTACTGTGCCATGAAAAACCCGTTGCAAAAAGAACTCCTGCTACTGCGCATATTCCCACTTCCTAACTCCTCCTACTGCACCATATACACACTGCCTAACTTTTTATCCACTGCACATACCGCTGACTTGCCAGCCCATTTCAGTTGTTCATCCGATGGCCACCATTAAAAAAAACTAGCACGTGTCCATGAAGTACCTTCTATATCGTCAGGGCATCTGGTGTGCCAGGTAATAGAGAAGGCCTCTGGTGGGCCAGGTACATAGATGGGCCTCTGGTGGGGCAGGTAACATGGATAGGGCCTCTGGTGTGGTGAGCCAGGTACATAGAAGGGCATCTGGGGGCCAGGGTACATAGATAGGGCCTCTGGTGGGCCAGGGGCATAGATAGGGCCTCTGGTGTGGTTGAGCCAGGGTTACCTACGATAGCAGGGCCTCTGGTGGGCCAGGTACATGAGATAGGGGCCTTCTGGTGTGGTGGAGCCAAGGTACATAGATAGCAGGGCCTCTGGTGGGCAGGGCATAGATAGGGCCTCTGGTGTGGTGAGCCAGGTACTTTAGATAGACAGGGCCTCTGGTGGGCCAGGTACATAGATAGGGCCTCTGGTTGTGGTGAGCCAGGATGGTAAGATAGATAGCGGCCTCTGGTGGGCCAGGTACAATAGATAGGGCCTTGGTGTGGTGAGCCAGGTACATAGATAGCAGGGCCTAGGCCCTGGTGGGCCAGGTACATAGATAGGGCCTCTGGTGTGGGTGAGCCAGGTACATAGATAGCAGGGCCTCTGGTGGGCCAGATACCATTAGATGAGGCCTCTGGTGTGGTTAGCCAGGTTACATACATAGGGCCTCTGGTGGGCAGGTACACACGATAGGGCCTGGGGGACAGACATCGATAGGGATCTCTGGTAGGCCGCGGTACATAAAGGCCTTGGTGGACCAGGCACATGGACAGGGCTCTGGTTGGCCAGGGACAATAGATAGGGCCTCTGGGGTGAGAGGTGGAACATAGATAGGCCTCTGGTGGGAGAGGTACATAGATAGTCCTCTGGTGGGCAGGTTAATGGATAGGGCCTCTGATGAGAGGTACATAGATAGGCACTCTGGCGGGCCAGGCACATAGATAGGCCTCTGGCTGAGAGAGTACATAATAGATGGCTTGGTGGGCCAGGCACATAGATGGGCCTCTGGTATGAGAGGGTACATAGATAGGCCTCTGGCGGGAGAGTACATAGATATGCCTCTGGTGTGAGAGGCACATAGATAGAACCTCTGGAGAGCCAGGCACATAGATAGGGCATCTGGTGGGCCAGGTACATAATTAGGGCCTTGGTTGGCCAGGTACATCGTTAGGACTCTGGCTACCCAGGTATTAGTTAGGGCCTCCGACAGGCCAGGTATGCTGCATCGTTAGGCACTCTGACGCCCAGATACATAATTAGGGCCCAGGCACCCCGATACCACACCCAGGAGACCTAACCACCTTCCCGGGCAACTATCCACCCCCCTGTATCCCTATCACTCACACATAGAAATGAGCAAAGGCACAAGAAGCTAAAAATGGCAAATACACGTTTGCCCATTGTTTGTAAAAAAAAGAAATATATATATACCCGCTGCCTCCAACACTCCTACTGCGCCATACACCCATGCCGAACTCCTGCTACTGCGCATATTCCGCTTCCTAACTCCTCCTACTGCACCATATAACACTGCCTAACTCCTCCTATGCGCATACCGCTGAATTGCCAGCCCATTTCAGAGTCATCCCGATGGCCCCATTATAAAAAACTAGCACGTGTCCATGAAGTACCTCTATATGCCAGGGACATAGAGAGGCCTCTGTGGGCCAGGCACATAGATAGGGCCTCTGGTGGGCCAGGTACATGGATAGGGCCCTCTGTGTGGTGAAGCCAGGTACCATAGATAGGGCCTCTGGGGGCAAGGTACATAGATAGGGCTCTGGTGGGCCGGTGCATAGATAGGGCCTTGGTGTGGTTAGCCAGGTACATAGATAGCAGGGGCTCTGGTGGGCCAGGTAACATAGATAGGGCCTCTGATGTGGTTGAGCACCCGGTAATAGAAGAGGGCCTGCTGGTGGGCCAGGTACATAGATAGGGCCTCTGGTGTAGTGAGCAGGTACATAGATAGGGCCTTGGTGGGCCAGGTACATAGATTGGGCCTCTGGTGGGCCAGGCACATAGATAGGGCTCTGGTAGCCAGGACTAATAGGGCTCTGGGGGAGGGTACATAGATAGGCCTCTCGGGGGCAGGCACATAGATAGGGCTCGGGCGGGGAGATGGTATCTAGATAGGCTCTGGTGGGAGAGGTACATAGATAGTCCTCTGGTGGGGCCAGGCACATAGATAGGACCTCTGGGCGGCCAAGTTATTGTACATAATTAGGACCTGGTTGGCCAGGTACATTGTTAGGACCTCTGGCTACCCAGGTACAATTAGTTGGGCCTCTGACAGGTCAGGTTACGGTACATCATAGGGCCTCTGACTGCCCAGATACATTATTAGGGCCCAGCCCCCGATACCCACCCAAGAGGCCTAACCACCCTCCCCGGGCAACTACCCCCCCCCCTGAATCCTTCATCATCACACATAGAAATGAGCAAAGGCCACAAGTAGAAAAATGGCCAAATAGCACGTTTGCCCATTTGTTTGTAAAACAAAAAGAAATACAGAATAAAATAAACATGGCATAACAGTACAAAGATTACACTGTTCAATAACCCACTGATTGTCACTGTGGTAAACCATGCCACAATAGGGCATGGATTGCCACAATGGCAATGAATAGGCAACCTAAAAAAAAAACATAACAAAAAAATACAATACATTACAATTAATAAAAACAAGCCACTACGCGGAAATGCATTGCTTGTCACTGTGCTTATCTATACCCCGAAGGGCATAGATAAACACATGGAAGTCAATGAGAATCCTAAAAAAAAAAAATACAGAATGAAATAAAATACAATCAATGTGTTACTTACTTTTGCCGGATTCACCCTCCTCATCCTAGCGTCACCAACTCCTTACCACCACACTTGACCCGTGCTGGCAAATATCTAGTACATACCAGCGCTACACAGAAAAAAAACATTAGTATTACACACCGCCTTCTCGCAGGAAAATGTGAAGTGCCACTGTCCCCTACCACAATATATTGCTGTATGGCCACGTTTGGAAGGGAAGGGGGGTGGGGGCTGGAGGATGGACAGCCTACATGAGTTAATGTTCATCTAACCACACGATTTATTTTCTTTCGGCTGAAACCAGTAAATCATTCCTTCCTCCCGGTAACCTTCCGTCTCTTGCAACCAAATACAGTAATACTGATACAGAAGAATATATGTGAGGCTGGCAGTGTACGGAAGTGACAGAGAAGGGTTAAATAGACGTCCCTGGGCCCAGCGATACCATTTTCTTGATTGGACCGTTGATTGGTGCGTGGGGCCCCAACTCTGCACACTATTCCTCGGACTTCCTTCTTTAGATGTTAGCTCTTTGGGGCAGAGACCTCGTTCCTGCAAACTCAGTTGTGTCTGAACATATCTTTTCCCGCAATGTTCTCGCCTCGCCCATCTTGTACTGCGCGGTGGTGGTGGAATTGTTGGCGCCATGCAGATAATGTAAGCGAAATAATATATAACATGGGGTTTAATTGTGCAGCCAACATTCATTGGAGCAGCAAGCTTCAGTGAAGTGCTCACTACTAACCACTTGTTGACCACTGGGACAGCTGTGTGCAATTGAGATTTTTCTTTTGTTGTCTTTTTTTGTGTGTGAAGCAATGCTATTTCCTCCTTTATTTCCTTCTTTCCTTATTGTGTATGTAAAGCATGTGGGACGGTTGTATGATTCTACATTCTTACCTAAGCTGGCAATCGTTGGTGCTCCAGTTATAATCTGTCACAATCCTGATGGTGTGCCTAAACAAATGGCCGCCTTTCACTTTCAATCAATTCTTCAGTCAGGGTAACTCAGCAGCTACAATGTAACCTGATATCACGAGGGGTGACATTATCTATTGTTAAGTTTGCAGCTCTAACTGCTGGGAACATTGGCAACAAAATGATCACAAACAGGAAAGTGTTACAAAGATCTTGCACTGCTGGCGAAGTGGGCTAAAACTGCATGCTATAGAAATCATAGGATGCTCAGTATATTTAAAACTCATAAAAACCCTAATCTAAACTCCTAATATTAACCTACCTCTACCCTAAAAACCTTAGCCCTTTACCCTAAGCCCTTACCCTAACCGATTAAACTGTTACATAGTTACTTACAGTAGTAGATGATGTAGAAAAAAGACATTGTAATCGAGTTCAACCTGTGTTAAATTTAAATGACAGATATTGATACTTATACCTATTGGTAATTACAGTATATTGATCCAGAGGGAAGGCCAAAAAAAACAAACCCTGTGACACATTATCCAATGATATCATAAGGGGAAAAATAAATCCTTCCTGACTCCAATATTGGCAATTAGATTACTCCTGGACAAATATCCTTCCATGTTTACTTTTTGGTATACCCCTGTATGCCTTTCCTTCTAAAAGGATATACAGCTCAACCGTTATAGCAGCGATCCGCTACAACGCGGATCCGCTCTATAAAGCGGTGTGAGTGTGGCTACCGTTAAAAAATATATATTTTGCAACTTTAATATTACGCACGCGCACATCCACACTTTCCCTAACTGTTGATTGTGTGCAGCTGGACCAGCATTCAACCATGGGAGGTTTGGTGTGTCCAAGCCTCTTTCAGTCTGCACTCTGATAGGCTGAGATACGTTTTTTTTCTGATTATTGCTAAGGTATGTGGGAGTTGTAGTACTGCTGCCTTTTTGCACAGATTTAGACAGAAACATTTACAGCCCCAGCCGTCTAATAAATATTCTCCACATACTCCAGCTCCTTACTCTCGCTCTCTGGAAGCTGATGAAGATGGGAGAGGAGGACAGATGCGAGATGTTGGGTAAGTCCTGTGGAACCCATGATCGCGGTGGCCTTTTGTTTTAAAAAGAAAATCATTTTTTAAATTTTTTATTTTCGCGATCCCTGTTATAACGCGGTCTCATTCGTTGGCCCCCGTGCACCGCGTTATAAGGGGTTCAGCTGTACAACCTTTTTTTAAAGATATCTATTGTATCTGCCTCACAGTCTCCATGGGTAATGAATTCCACATTTTAACGCAGGAATTTATTTTTCCCCTATGAGATATCATTGGATAATGTGTCACTGGGGTTTTTTTTGCCTTCCTCTGGATCGATATACTGTAAGTACGGATATAGGATTAAGTATCTGTTGTCTAAATTAGCATAGGTTGAGCTTGATGGACGTATGTCTTTATTCAACCTCATCTACTTTGTAACTGAAAACGTGTAAGCCGTGTAACCGTGTAACCGGTGTGTAACTGGTAAGTGTAACTGTGTAACTGGTGTGAAATGTGTAACTGTGTAATGTGTAACTAGTGCTTTATAGAGGGCATAATTATGCGTACTTCCCTTCCATCCATTTCCATTTAATGCAAGATAAGATCTGAAATTGTCGATATTGTGAAAAAAAACAACCAATCAAAATCCTATTGAGCAGCGAGTAGTAATTATCACACGCCACGATGTCAAAGTAAAGCTACAGTTGTTTGCACAGTATTGTTTTACATGGTTACCAACATTGTAAAATGTAATTTCCTTGAAAACAACAAAAAAAAAAAATATTATATATATATGTCTGTATTATGTGTGTGTTTGTGGGTGTCTGTATTGTGTGTGCGACTGTATTATGTATGTGTATGTTGCTGTATTTTGCATGTGTCTGTATTTGCATTGTGTCGTATTAGCGTGTGTGTCTGTTTTGTGCGTGTGTCTTTTTTATGCGGGTGTGTCGTATTTTACGTGTGTCTGTATTTTGCATGTCTCTATTTTATGTGTGTGTCTATTTTGCATGTGTGTCTGTATTTTGCAGTGTGTGTCTTTTTACGTGTCTGTATTTGATGTGGTCTGTATTTGATCGTGTACGTTTGGTGTGTTGATTTGCGTGTCTGTATTTGCGTGTGTCTTATTTTGCGTGTGTTGGTATTTTGCGTTATGTGTCTGTATTTGCGTATGGTGTCTGTATTATGGCGTGTGTGTGTGTCTGTATTATGCATGTTTTTCTAATTTTGAGTGTGTTCTGTATTTTGCGTGTGTGTCTGTATTTTGCGGGTGTGTCTGATTTTGCGTGTGTGTCTGTATTTTGCGTGTATGTATTGCGTATGTGCTGTATTTTGCGTATGTGTCTGGATGTTGGATGTGTCTGTATTATGGTGTCTGTATTATGCTTGTGTCTGTATTATGCGTGTGTGGTGTCTGTATTTTGAGTGTGTGTCTGTATTTTGTGTGTCTGTATTTTGCGTGTCTGTATTTTGCGTGTGTTCTGTATTTGAGTGTGTCTGTATTTTGCGTGTGTCTGTATTTTGCGTGTGTCTGTATTTTGCGTATGTGTCTGTATTTTGCGTAGTGCTTATTTGCATGTGTGTCTGTATTATGCGTGTGTGTGTGTGTGTCTGTATTATGCATGTGTGTCTGTATTTTGCGTGTGTGTCTGTATTTTGCGTGTGTGTCTGTATTTTGCGTGTGTGTCTGTATTTTGCGTTTGTATTTTGGTTTGTGTCTGTATTTTTAGTGTCTGATGGTATGTGTCGATTATGCGTGTCTGTATTATGCGTGTGTCTGTATTATGCGTGGTGTGTGGCTTGTATTTTGAGTGTGTGTCTGATTTTGTGTGTTGTATTTGCTGTTTGTATTTGCATGGTGTGTCTGTATTTTGCGTGTGTCTGTATTTTGCGTGTGTCTGTATTTTGCGTGTGTCTGTATTTTGCGTGTGTCTGTATTTTGCGTGTGTCTGTATTTTGCGTGTGTCTGTATTATGCGTGTGTGTCTGTATTATGCGTGTGTGTCGTGTATTATGCGTGTGTGTCTGTATTATGGTTGTCTGTGTGTCTGTATTATCGTTGTGTCTGATTATGCGTGGTGTCTGTATTATGCGTGTCTGATTATGTATGTGTGTCTGATTACTGTATGTTGTGTGTCTGTATTTTGTGTTTAGTTTGTATTATGTATGTGGTATGTGTGTGTGTGTTGCCAATGCCAATCCTGTACACAAAATATATAATGCTATATTCTATATAAAGAAGAGAGAGACAGTGAGACTTATGCTGACATTTACAGTATGTACAAATCTAATTTTATACATGCACAGTTCAGATAAATGGGGTTTCTTAGATGGACTTATCAGCACTCCGGTTACATAAATTTAAATGATTTATTTTCATTTTTTTTTTAATTTGTGCTATAAAAAGACATTACACCCTAGAAGCCATCCATAAAAATGGGAGCAAACGCGTGTTTTTCACGAGACGCAGCTAACGACACATTGACAGTTACGCAACCATCAGATACAGAGGAAAGATCTCGAAAGAAGCAATTTCTGTAAATATGAAAAGAAACAAAAATCACATTTAATGGTACCCACAGTGGAAGGATTGGCAGGCGAAGTCCCTACACTTGTAAATGGGGAGATATATAAAAAGATGCCTGGCTATTAGGGAGACACATGTGCATTGAACTTAAAATAACCCCATTTATAATGCGTGCACGATGCTCAAAGCAAAACGAAGTGCAGTCCCACGTAGGAGCAAGGAGAGCTAATGGTAGGACGTGTTTAATGGTGTTAAAGGGTCAGTTCCCATGTAGGAGCAAAGTGACCTAATGGCAGGACGGTGTTTAATGGGTTAAAGGTCAGTCCCAGGTAGGAGCAAAGTGACCTAAGACAGGGACGTGTTATGGGGTAAAGGGTCAGTCCCACGTAGGAGTAAAGTGACCTAATGACAGGGACGTGCATAATGGGTTAAAGGGTCCAGTCCATGTAGGAGTCACAAAGTGACCTAATGACAGGGACGTGCATAATGGTTAAAGGGTCAGTCCCATGTAGGAGCAAAGTGACCTAATGGCAGGGATGTGTTTAATGGGTTTTAAGGGTCCAGTCTCAACACGTAGGAGCAAAGTGACCTAATGACAGGGACGTGTTTAATGGGTTAAAGGGTCAGTCCCACGTAGGAGCAAAGTGACCTAATGACAGGGA
>WSYH01016897.1:0-12594 GCA_036426205.1 Ascaphus truei
CCTTACCCTAAAACCTTAACCCCTTACCCTAAAACCTTAACCCCTTACCCTAAAACCTTAACCCCTTACCCTAAAACCTTAACTCCTTACCCTAAAACCTTAACCCCTTACCCTAAAACCTTAACTCCTTACCCTAAAACCTTAACCCCTTACCCTAAAACCTTAATCCCTTACCCTAAAACCCCTATCCTAAAAACCATAACCCCCTACCCTAAAACCCCTTACCCATAAACCCTTATCCTTAACCCCCTACCCTAACCACTAAATTAACCCTTAAATAAACTTACCTTAGCGGAGCGGTTGGGGCAGAGGTCCCTCTGCAGCCGAACGTCGGCGGGTACTCGGTCGCCCCCAAATTGCCGATTCCGGTTACCCAGGGGTAGTAAGGCTTTGGGAGATGTAACCCCCCCCCCCCCCCTCTATCAGAATAACGTGACTCCAGATCCACGCTGGTCGCCTCGGCCAGTCCGGGTTTTTAACACCACCGTCGCAGTTTCCAAAGCCGTCTTGGCCACTCCTGTTCACATACACCGGGAGTCCGCTGCGGTCCAGGAAATGATCCTGGCAGCTAGAACAGGGGGCTCAACGCCAGTCCTCAAGCCCCCCCCCCCCCCCCCAACAGGTCAGGTTTACAGGATATCCCTGCTTTAACACAGGTGGCTCAATCAGTCCCTGCTTCAGCACAGGTGGCTCAATCGACTGAGCCTCTGATCGAGCCACCTGTGCTGAAGCTGGGATATCCTGAAAACCTGACCTGTCGGGGGGTCTTGAGGACGGAAGTTGATCGTCCCTGAGCTAGAAGAGACAGGGCCTGAGTGGTAGCTGCTTAAGCCAGGGGCTTTGCAGTGTAATTTGCACCTAATGAAACTCCGTGTCATAAGACATTAATTAACCGGGTTGTATTTGCTTAGACAAATGCACATTTCTGATGTATAATTGGTGAAAGCCAGTTCTGGGAGACTGAACCCGGGAGAGGTATACGTGACCCTACGAGATACAGGCGATGGAGGGGCTCTTCATGTAAAGGAGCAATCCAAGCAATATTTTACATGTGTTTTTTTTTTAAATAAATCATTTCTGTAGTATTAGATAATACTTATGCATTTTTTTAGATTCTGCTCTTAAAATTCATTAAAAATGGTATTAATACACTGAGCGTCCTTTAATTTCTAAACCAGGTTTATCCCACCTCCCCATCAGTGCAAGATTTTTGCAACACCTTTCCTGTTTGTGGTCATTTGTTGCCACTGTTCCCAGCAGTTTGAGCTGCAAACTGTAACACTAGATAATGTTACCGTAGTAATATAAGAATACATTGTAGCTGCTGAGTTACACGGACTGAAGGATGGATTGAAACTGACAGGCGGACATGTAGTGAACCCCGGGAAGCAGCATCTTTGCTGATCGGTTACGGGAGAATCAATCGATCGGCAGCTTAGGTAATTAGTTTTCAATAAAGGTAATCAAAGGTGGCGTATATTAAAACAAAATAAATGTTTTTTTTTTACGGAGCCGCATGGACTGTATCTTTAAAATACGACATTATTTTGGGCTCAGCGCACTTGTGCCTGTTTTGGGTTTGAAAGATAATAACATGATATAATGTACAGAGTTATCACCAGTGGTGTTTTCGTCAGGAAAATGTATTTATATCTAAACCACAGTAAATAATTGACCTGTAATGTATTTTTCCTTGTGTTTGGTCTCTTTTATAACCCGAAATGTTTTCTCCCCCCCCCCCCCCCCCCTTTTTGTAACTGTGAAGCGAGGTGAGTCCCATTTGGAGAAAAGTGCTATTTAAATACATTTATTATTAACATTAATTATTAATTATTGTTATTAAACAAAGAAATGGTGCAGGGGAAAAAAGACTCACTCTCCCAGTCAGTGTCCAACCTGATTCCTAAGAATTTCCTAATCCCAAAAAGGATTTTTTGGTTGGTCTCCAAAAATAAGAACCTCTGGGAACCCCCTCAAACATCGCCCTGATATCACCACGTGAACCCATGCATAGCGGTCAATAACACCACTGATACAGTAAGCAAAGAGGCCACTGTCCCAAGAAGCTTACACTTTAGAATGAGGAGTGGGAAGGGTATAGTGCGGGGGGGGGGGGGGGGGGAGAGGTGACAACTCCAGTTCTCATTATCCACCAGCAGGCCAGGTGTAAGGGATATCCCTGCTTCAGCACAGGTGGCTCAGTGAGCCACTGATTGAGCCACCTGTGCTGAAGCAGGGATATCCTTATAACCTGATCTGTTGGTAGCCCTTGAGTACTGGAGTTGCCCCACCCCTGGTTTAGTGGGTCATAGAGGCTGGTGAGGCGGAGATCCACGTACGGTACCTTTTGTGGGTTACAATAAATAATTAGCATATGTCACAAGTGACACCTGGCCAGTTTCCTGGAGCTGAAAAGCGAGCGTCTTCTTCCGCCGGATCGCCGTCGCCATAATTAATTTCCTGTCATTTCTCTCGCTTGTTGTGCCACTAATCCTTGTTACATCAGGGCGGAATAATAACAAGGTGGATAATAAGGCGCAGTGTCTGTCCCACGCCGCCGAGATTTGCATCCTCAAACCCCCGGAGTGTCCCCATCGGATTCCGGCAGCTCAGCAGAGGCGCGCACGCTGCGAGCAGCCAAATCACAAATACATTTATCTCCGAGCCCTGTCCCTCTCGGGACCCGTGCTCTAAATTAAGAATCAAAACACTCTGTGTTCCTTTGCATAACTGCATATCAAATATTAGCATTTGCACAATGTAGGTAGGGATTGAGCCGGAGAAATGCAGACGCTGAAATGGCAGTATAATAATAATAATAAACACAAACACTTGTACCGTCAATAGCACGATGTAAAGAGGTGTTTACATGGCAAGGGAGAGATACGATGAACTGGGGGGGAGGGGGGGAGTCCTGTCTCCTGTCTTATCTGTTACCTTGTGAGGTATGTCAGTAATACAGTTACACACGATTCCTCCTGAGCGCTGATGTTTCATCTTACGATCAGCAAAAGCAAAGGCCCATGTTTACCAAGCAGTCTTCTGCCGTCAGACACTTCCCGGAGCTGGAAGACCTCTGTGTATCCCATTCAAGTCACTAGGCTGTAAGGCAGGAGTGTTCAAGTCCAGTCCTCAAGGGCCGACAACAGGTCAGGTTTTTAGGATATCCCTGCTTCAGCACAGGTGGTGCAGTCTTCGGCTGATCCACTGATTGAGCCACCTGTGCTGACGCAGGGATATCCTTAAAAGCTGACCTGTTGGCGGCCCCTGAGGACTGGAGTTGGCCGCCCCGGGTGTAAGGTGTGATAAAGGTCCAAAGTAGGATCAAAACGTCCATCCCTTAATAAAACCAGTGCTGTTATTCACACGGGTCCAGTTGAACAACATCTCATTTTCTGTTCCTACAGATGGATAGCAGAACGCTGCTTAGTCAATATCCGCCTACATGCTTGTTCCAACTAACTGCATTATTGTTGGGTATCAATAGTATTTACACTTAACTCCATTGGTAACACGCTTGCAGTCAATTAAGTTACTGCTTCTCGCAATCAATGGCATTGAATGGCTGGAATCAATAGCATTAGTGTTTAACACCCATACTGTTACTGATCCGAATCAATGATATTATTACCTGTTAGTATTTAATAGTAACTGGTTCGGTTGAGCGGTGTTGTCGGTGCCCGGCACTGCTATTACTGCTTAGATACAATGGTACATTTTGGGGCAATTCATGACTTTACCAATAAGAACTGGTAGCAAAGCTTTGGGGTTCATGTTAACGGTGTAACTGGTTGGTCAGCATTGTTTCTGCTTTGAATCAGCGAGGTTAGTGCGAGTATTTGATGGTGTTACTGCTTACAAGTTACAATCCGTTGTATTACCGTTCAGAATTGGTGGTAGAAACTCTTGTACAGGCAGTCCTCGTTTTACAACGCTTCGCTTTACAACGAATGGCTTATCCAACGCTATGCAATGCATACCTATATTCATTTTTACAACGCCAAAATGGCTTATCCAACGCTCTTACGACGCTTTGCAACGTTGTGTATGTGTGTATATATATATACACACATTCACATAAACAACGTTGCAAAGCGTCCTAAGAGGGTATATATATATAATATTATACTATATAATATTATACTATATAATATCTTATTTATTATGTTATATTATATATATAATACAGTATATACACTATATAATGTATGTGTGTGCTGCATATCTTATTGCCTGCATAAAATATTTGGTGTATTTTAGTGTTAAAAATGCCTTCAGGAACGGAACCTTTCATTTAAACAGTGTTCCTATGGGAAAATGTGTTTCGCTTTACAACGTTTCGCTTTACAACGCCATTTTGAGTAACGCATTGTGTCGGATAACCGAGGACTACCTGTATCAATGATATTACTGTCCAGATTTGATAGCAAAATCCTGAGTGTTTGTAATATTTCCAGTTTCACTAGAATATCTTACAGTTTAAGGGAGTGTCTTTATTATTGGAAGTAAGAATTGTGTGTTTTATTAATGGAATAATCTAACGTATTACAACAGGTGTTAGACTGGTATTGGAAGAGGGTCCTATTAAGACAGTAGGCGGTTGCAGGGGTTAGGCTGTTGCTTTTGAATGCAGGTATCTGAACACATCTCTTCCAGCGTGGATTACTTACACACTGTGTGACTTACAAATGAGTTATTTACAATACCTCAACTGGCTCCATCCATACCCAAGATTTTTAAAGCAGCTCTTCTTGGAAAGGAACAGAGATATTTGTGGGAAGGTCACACGACAAAATCCTCACGTGAAAAACAAAATCTACTTTTATTATATGGCAGGAAATCCTCATAAGAGTCAGTCCCAGAATATCATTCCCCAGTGTTGTACATTGTTATTTTTTACATTGTGCAGTTAGCATTTTGTATGTTGCTTTTTTAAAAATATTTTTATGGACCAGAGTTAGAATTTCTCCCAGCTGTAGAAATCTTTCAAGACCTCATAAGTCTCCTTTTCCCGTCAACAGAACTCTACAGAGAACTCTCATGTTCTAATTGCTAGAACTCTGCACCATTTGGACTTTGAAAAGGCGTCAACGGAAATGCATTTTATGAGCTTTCTAAAGACCCTTCCTGTTCCATCCTTAAGTATCAATCACTTCCAAAAAAACCCTACGGAATCTCATGAAATAAACAATATATCACTTGTCTAGGTCTCTGAGAACAGAGAACCACGAACATGAAATAATTGAATATAGACACACTGAAAGAGAATGGCTTTTTTTTTCTTTCTCATAAGGGATGTGTCAGTACGACGTATATTACAGCCGAGACCGTTAAATGAAGTTAGTGCCTCGTTCTGTTAATAAAAGTTTTCCGAGCTGCACTGGGAAGGCCCCGACGTTATGCTTAGCATATATATGCATGAACACACAATGGCTCTATTTAGCACATTTTTTTATTGACTTTCTGGGGTTCTCCTGGCTTTTGATAAAGGTCACAGTTAAGCTTCTTGGGATGAGTAGCGCCTAATCCTCTCTCGTATGGTAATGTTGTAACACAATATTGGAAAAAGACGGCTGAGGCCGCTAGCTCGCGTCCGACAGTCCTGAACCGAGACTTAAATAAGATATTTACAACGCTCTGATTGGGCGATGATACACGGTGTATATTTGTTTATTACCCTCTTCGATTTGATCTCAGGCAGAAGTGTTATTTATTAGCGGTGGACATATGCCATTTTGTATTTTTATACTCCATATTAAAAGGGGTCATATATCCTCATACAGGGACGCTGTATCCTTTATCAAGCAAAGTCTTTATTTTCCTTACGACTTCCTCTTCCTATGAAATTTTACTGTTCGCTTCATATTTATACGAAATATTGTTCAGAAATAATATTTCCGGAGACTGCTGCGGGCTGGCCTTCCGTTTCTTTACTTTCACAGCCAACTCTTTATGCTTTCTCCCTGTTCAGCGCCTGTACTAAATGGATTGCAAGCTCCCTGGGCAAGGAATTCAGTGTGCTACATTGTAGCACAAGCTTCAGCGCTGCGTATACAAACAGCCCAGGCAAGTACAGCGTTATATTTGATCTAGAACAATAACCAAGGCCTTTCCCCAAATGTTAAACCGGACGTGTAATTGTCTTTCCCTTGTGTGGGACATTTCTTCCCGTCTTTATTCCCTTTGAGGCTAATTTATTTCTACAGTGAAAACCCTTTCGCTGCCAGGGATCAACTTAATGACACGCAGAGCAATGCGTTGGTTGCTTCTTTGGCAGTGAAAGGGTTACAGCCGCAAATCATAATGTAAAAGGGAGAGGGAGCGGCTCAGTGAGTAAAGACACTGACTGGCACTGAGAGCTTGAAGCAGGGGAACCTGGTTCCTTGTGACCGTGGGCAAGTCACTTTATCTCCCTGTGCCTCAGGCACCAAAAACATAGATTGTAAGCTCCACGGGGCAGGGACCTGTGCCTGCAAAATGTCTCTGTAAAGCGCTACATAAAACTAGCAGCGCTATACAAGAACAAGCTGCTACTATTATTATTTTTTTTTAAAAAGCTGTAAAACTGTGTGTTTTCCAGGAAATTGTTGCTCGATGGAGCACCATTTCCGCCCCGTCTATCAGCATACAATATGAAGTTATACGGTCCTCGTGTATGTCAGATGGGGATTTGGTGAATAGTATGAAGGACAATTAGTGATGGAGTTTATTAAGATGCACGCGGCACTTATAATAATGGGACGTATCGAATTCAGTGTTTGTACATTGACTTTGCTTCCAGAAAAGGAGCGTCGTTCCCCGTAACTGTGTCCAACGCAAGAAACGGGGTCAAGAAATGTTTCCATATTTGATGAAACCGGACGCAGGGAAATAGAAATACATTGATATTTTTTTAAACCTTTTCCTGAGTCGAGGAAGTTCCTGAGATATTCGCTGTTTCGTATGTGCCGGTTTTGACACCGAAAACAACTTATATGACTGTTAAAAGGAGGTCCTCTCCCACTGACACTGCCACGTTCATTGGCTGTGGGAGTGAGCCCTGGCGCTGTCACTTTGTGTCCACTTGTGCCTGATGGACAAACCATCATAGGTTGTGGACCCATGCTCTCTAATACCACGAGGGACTTCTGTGAGTACATAGTTACAGTTACATAGTTATATAGTTACATAGTCACAGTTACATAGTCGCATAGTTGCATAGTTATATAGTCACATAGTTACAGTTACATAGTTATATAGTTACTTACAGTTACATAGTTATATAGTTACATAGTTACATAGCCCCAGTTACATAGTCACATAGTCAAATAGTTGCATAGATACATAGTCACATAGTTACAGTTACATAGTTATATAGTTACATCGTCAGTTGCATAGTTGCATAGTTATATAGTTACATAGTCACATAGTTAGTTACATAGTTACATAGTCACATAGTCAAATAGTTGCATAGTTATATAGTTACATAGTCACATAGTTACATAGTCACATGGTTATATAGTTACATAGTCACATAGTTAAATAGTCACATAGGTAGTTACATAGTCACATGGTTACATAGTCATATAGTTACATAGTCACAGTTACAGTCACATAGTTACAGTCACATAGTCACATAGTTATATCGTTACATAGTCACGTAGTCACATAGTAAATGAGTTTGATAAAAGACTTATGTCTATCGAGTCTAACCAATGTTATGTTTAGATGACAGATACTTTATCCTATATTTGTATTTACAGTATTTTGATCCAGAGAAAGGCAAACACAAACCCCAGTGACACATTATCCAGTGCTGACCCCAATACTGGCAATCAGACGACTCCCTGAACCAGCATCCTCCCCCACCACGAGTTCACATGTAGCAGAAGTGACGCGTTTAGATTGCGAGCTGCTCGGTTCAGGATTTTATTTTGCTCAGATCGCAAAACGACGAATACGTCTCCACCGGAGCAGACCGCTTGTGTGTATCCCGCAAGCAAGCCGTGATAAACTGTTGTGTGAGTTTAATGATTACATGATTAATGACAGAATACAGCCGCTGTTGCAAAAAGGGAGGACAAAAACAGCGATAAAAAGTGGCGCGGTGAGGAGAGATGTGAAGATTATATCTAACGCCAGGGGATGGGTGATTAATCTTTCTTCTGTGAGAATTCCTGAGTATATCATTCTCCTTTATTAATGGCATTTCACTTCTCTCTGCGAGATACCTTTTATGCTTCCAGAAGGCCAATTATCTGTTTAGTCTGCGAAACAATACTGGTTATGGCTGTGAGATCGGGACACTGGGGTTCAGCCGCCGGCTTTATTGGGGAAGGCAGCGACTTGTTTTTTTTGCTTTTCTTATTTTACTAGATCCCAACAAAATATATTTTTACAGTAAGCGGGAGATGAATTTTATAATTATAAACATATTATTTTCTTTTATGATTTATATAATCATATAACTTGTGTTTAAAGGATTACTTCCTCCTAGGAGTAAAGTGTACTAATGGCAGTGACATGGTTAAGGGGTCAGTCTCTCCTAAGGGCAAAGTGTACTAATGGCAGTGACATGGTTAAGGGGTCAGTCTCTCCTAGGGGCAAAGTGTACTAATGGCAGTGACATGGTTAAGGGGTCAGTCTCTCCTAGTGGCAAAGTGTACTAATGGCAGTGACATGGTTAAGGGGTCAGTCCCTCCTAGGGGCAAAGTGTACTAATGGCAGTGACATGGTTAAGGGGTCAGTCTCTCCTAGGGCCAAAGTGTACTAATGGCAGTGACATGGTTAAGGGGTCAGTCTCTCCTAGGGGCAAAGTGTACTAATGGCAGTGACATGGTTAAGGGGTCAGTCCCTCCTAGGGGCTAAGTGTACTAATGGCAGTGACATGGTTAAGGAGTCACATCTGGATTATCGATGCCTTTCTTTTTTTATTTTTTTTACCAAAACCAGGACACGTAGAATTATTTTTAAAACCATTTTTCTAGTTATTATAGAAACACCACAGGGAGCCGAGACTTGGGAGGTGGCTTTCCTCGGGCTGCTCCCTTTTGTCTGATATCACGGTTTGTTCAACAAGAGTTTGCACTCTCTCCCGCTCCCTTTATCTGTAAGAACAGGGCGGGTTAGGGTAAAGAAAATACTTGGCTGCCAAACACTCCCCTAAAGGCCCCCCCCCCCCCCACAAAAATGTATTTTGTAATCAATTTCCCCCAAAATGAAATCATCCATGTTTAGTGCTTCCGCTCGGCACTGAGCCCCTACAGCCGCAAAGAGAGCGGCTTTAGTAGGGGCTCGCCTACACTTCCGCGCGCTTGCGGAAGCGCAGGTCTTAGGAAAATTTGACATTTTCCCGCTTGCCGGAGCGCAGGGCCGGTCACGTGAGCGGTTCGCCAGCTCCGTGACGTCACTGGCCCGCCCGCCGGCACGCCCACGGACGGCGCGCTGTCTAAGGCCAGGGAAAGCACCCGCTTTCCCTCAGCCTCAGCGCGCCTCCGCACGCCAGCAAGAACCATGGACGAAGCCTTAGGCAGAGCCGAACCCGACCCCATATTCCCCGAATACATTTCATTACCGAGAGCTGTGCAGAAATTGCCCACCTTTTTTCTTCTCTCTCTCGCTAGCAATTAATAAAACCCACAGTACAGAAGACGTCCGTCATAAAGCTCTTCTCTCTGAACTACCTATATTTACCCCCTGAAAGTGAATACGTTATCAGGCCCAGGATATCAAAGCCGGGAAGGATGAAAGAGTTTTTAATAAGGAACGCGGTGTTTGTAAAACTTGCTCTTTCATGTCAGCCTGTTTTGTTCGAATTCAGACTTTTTGGTTTTCCACCAAAGACGACATTCAGGGAAACTGCCGTTCTCGTATTGTCACCTTGGGCTCTTTGATTGTGCGGCTTGTACACCTTAGTCAAACAAAAGTGTTGCACCTCCTAATATCTGAAGGGTTTTGTTACATTTCCCCCCCCCCCCTTATTTCACCAATAAAAATATATATATCGGATTTAACCTTCTTTTATTTTTTTTGCTGGGTGGGAAAAAAATAGATTTGCAGCTTCTTCAGAAAAGAGTCTTCTCTGCTGGTGTTTGAAGTGGGTCCGAGGCTACGCTTATGATTGTGTTTGTTACGGTCTGTGTCTGATTAGTATACATATTATTGTATCCCATGGAGAAATGTCTAGGGTAGGGGTGCTCTGATTAAAGTGCCCCCCCCCCCCAATAAGTCAGGTTTCAGGACATCCCTGCTTCAGCACGGGTCGAAGATTGAGCCACTGATTGAGCCACCTGTGCTGAAGCAGGGATATCCTGAAAACCTGACCTGTTGGTGGCCCTTGACGACTGGAGTTGGCCCGTCCCCTGATGTAGCATAATGTTGTGTTATCTTCCACTAACGTTGTGTTATGCGAGCCTTGGTGTTACACACCCACCCAGAGCCTGCAAGAGCCTAGTGTCAGAGTCTGGATCGGAGTAACGCCAAGCTTAGATATTACTTAAATAAAGTCTCTGCGCTAACTTTAAGGGCATTTAGTGGGTAAACAATATTACAATAATGCATCCGTTCCATAATATTTGCCTCTGATCATCACTAATGTGCATTGTAAACCGTGTTCAGGGATAAAGGGACCCCTTTCAATTTTCATCATAATTGATATATTTCTTGCTCAATCCCCATGAAAACGTGCACAACTGCAGGTCTGTTATGCAGATAAACACAATATAAGAAGCACAACGTAGACAATCAACTGATGTTAAATAAATGGATGTCGCCTTATTATGTCAATGTTACACTGCGGGAGGTGCGTGCTCATTACATGGGAAATAGGAGTTTTTCCTTCGTAGCTGGCAAATGTGTTAAACTGCTGTAATCTAATCTGAAACACGGAGATTACTATAAAGTTTGAGTTCAAAGTGGGTGTTCAAAATGTCCTCCTGCTGTAACGCGCGCCAAAGACGAGAACGCCGCGGTCTGATTGCATCATCGATAATGCGCTGACCCAGCTGCTCCCACTCCTGAACGACGCGGTGTTTTACGAATTCGTTTTTTTCCGCCCCCCTTTATCAGGGAACATTTCATGGAAGCGTTTGGGATTCTTGCTCTGTCTCGCGCACTTTATAACGCGCTTATCTTCTGCGCTTAACGCCATTTTGTAACGATGCGCTTGATGAGGTCATCACGCCGTCACCAATTCCAGAGAATATTCATTAGATGATCAAATAATTCTTAAGCGGAATAATCTCGTGACAGCCCTATAATTGCTACATTTTCATGAAACGTTTGTGATTCTTCTGCAAGATATGAGGGGAAACGGTGCCCTGTGTTTCCTGAATACAGTGTAACTAGCACTATTCTCTTAACGAGAGGAAACAGCTTCATGTTATATTATTATTGACGATAAAACGTTGCAATTAATGTGACATTAAGTGATTTACCGGAGCTTGGAGCATCTGGACCCCTAATCTCTTGAGTGCAAACATATCGTGCTTTTTTTAATTTTGGGGTGCCTTTTTGGGGTACCTTAGAGACCGTCACACAGGGCCCCCGTGGGTTTGTGTGTAATCACGCACAATGATGAGCAGACGAGATCTCCATTAGGAGGAACTTATTTTGACATAACGACACATCCCTCCTTGACAACTTCAATTGTAGGTTCAGCAAAGGGGTTAATATCCTGACTTTCACCTCTGTATTGGTGTCTCTCATTCTCTCCTTATAATCTGACGGAACATTATTCATGCAATAAGGCATGGCAGGAAGACTGCATATACTGGGGGACATCATCGCCAGAGAATCCTCAAAATCCAGAAGTCAGCAATAATCCTCCCACGCTGCTGACCTGCGCTCACGGGTCGCGGCTACGAAATCACTGAAATTACTGGCGGACAAGAGCATTTAATGAGGAAGCCCTATATATATATTAAACGTTCTCTTTATTAAACTATATTATAAGATAGGGGAGTAAGGGTACGGAAGTGAAACACGGGGTGGGATGGGGAAAAGGAAGGACTCGTGTTGACACCCGGTAGGTTGGTGGATAAATCAAGGACTAGATCACTCCTTTAGATTACATCAAATAATGTACAGTATTATCCAACATTGATGTTTAATGGTTTATTCTTGATCCGCCGAAGTGACCAATTGGGACGTTTTCACCCGAAACTCCCCATTGAAATGGACATTTCGGCTGAAAACGACCGATCAGCGATTCGGCGCCTTCGGTGGATATAAAATAAACCCTTTAGACTCTTGTTAATAGTGAGTAATAACGGTCTTGTCTATTATGATGGAAACAATTTGCACCCTATCGGAATTTCAACTGGGCCATAAAAAAGGAAGCCGTATTTGAACTAACAATAGCCGTTTATTTTATTACCTGCGGTAGCGATGAGTGGGTGATTATTGCAGCATGTTAAGTACTTGCAGACACACTGTGACACTTTCATTCAGACACAAAGCAGGCTCTCAGTACACGGAGGAGCGGTTGGAACAAGGACCTCTGTAAATGGTAGACGCAGTGACATCGTTGGGTCCGTGATGCAGATGACGCAGTCGATGTTGGCGCTGTGTCCCCACCTCGCTTCCATGGGAATGTATAAAGGAGAAAAAACAAAG
>WSYH01016898.1:0-12594 GCA_036426205.1 Ascaphus truei
CCCCCCCCCACTCCCTCTCCATCCTCTCTCCCCCCCACTCCCTCTCCATCCTATCTCCCCCCCACTCCCTCTCCATCCTCTCTCCCCTCCCACTCCCTCTCCATTCCTACCCCGACACCATCACATTACTTAAGGTCTAAGCTACGGCCCCAGTGTCTGCTGCTGCACATGCGCCTGGCAGGCTGGCGGCCCGGGCAGCTGTGATCTCCAGTCTGTGGCTGAGCTGCAGGAGATTGCGACGAGGGGGCATGGCCCTCATTGGCTGAACCGCTGGGGGGGCGTGGCCAGTGCACCGTCGCCAGTTCTGAAGGCAATTTTCTTGTCTTTAGAAAAATCTTGTCGAGCAACGCGGTGGCCAAGGCAGCTAGTGGGCCGGCCCCATTGAGGGGCGGTTCTTGTTCCTGCAGCGCACACCATAGTGCGCACTGCGGCATGTACTGGGGACCTAGCCTAAGGTACACATACTCGTTCAAGTGTACTGGTGGAGACTCGACAATACGACTCTTCAGAATCTGAGAGGAAACCCTGCAGGGACATTACACAGATTATCCAGAAACAACTGACCAAATTCCATAAGTTATCAAACCCCAATGAAAATGTATCTGTGAATTTTAAGGGTCTCAACTCAAATTTTAAAAGGAAGTTAGCATTAACAGAGTTTAAAAGACTATGAGGAGGCATCTTATTTTTGCAAGAAACACATTTTGATTCAGGCTTCTATGCCTCATGTGGAGGTAAGAAAATAGGAGTAGCTATTCTGGTGGGGAGAGGTGTCCCGTTCCAGGCTCAGGATGTCAACAGGGATCGGAAGGGGAGATATATATATATATATATATATAATTGTTTATGGACTCCTAGTTAGAGTTAATGTTGTATTGGTCAATCTATATGCTTCAAATGATCCCAATCAGAATTTTTGAAAGAGACGTGGTGAAATTGGAGAAATTGAAGCTCTACCTGCTCGATATCTGGTGGTGGGTGGGGACTTCAAAATGGTCCAGAACCCTGAACTAGACAAATCCAATACTCCGGGCCACCTGCATTCTCCTGCACCTGCATTCTCCACAGGTAATTAGGACATAATGAAGGAATATTCATTAATAGATACATAGAGATAAAAATTCCAGAATTAAAGGGATTATACCTTTTATTCCCTTTTATAAGACTCATACGTCAGGATATACCACATATTTGTGAGTGTTGTGTTGCTGGATAGTGTGTCTCAGGCCACAGTAGACCCCATAACCTGGTCTGATCATGCCTCCACTGCAATATCCTTGAATGCCCCCTTTGTGAAATTTAGAGTGGACATTGGAGACTGAATGAGTTAGTCTTGAACTACCCAGAGGTTGTTAAAAAGATAAATCATTCTCTAGAACATTATTTTAGTTTAAATGTGGGATTAGTTGAATCAAACCCTATTCTTTGTGAGGCCCATAAAGCCTCAATAAAGGAACCCCGCATATCTATATGTAACTATGTAACTAACCAACTAATGTATCTATAGCCACGCATAAAAAAAAGACTAAAATACAATTAGTTAAGAAACTGACCGAAAAAAATAGTAAACCTGGAAAAAGAACATAAATCCCGCCTGTCCAGGAACGTTTATAAAAGACTAAGAGGGGCTAGAGACGAATTAAAACAGGCACAGATCGAGGGGACAGAGGGGGCCATGAAATGGACAAAGCAGGAGTTTTATGATAAGGCAACAAGGCGGATCCAATTTTATACAACAAGAGACAGGGGTGCCCAATGCTACATCCAATTGACAAAACGTATATGGTAATAAGTATAAAGTTTAAATACTTCAATAATAATAAGTAATTATTATTGAAGTTTTTAAACTTTATACTTATTACCATACAGTATATGTTTTGTCAATTGGATGTAGCATTGGGCACCCCTGTCTTTTGTTGTATACATTTTCCACGCTCAGTAGCACTCTTTTTTGACACACATATGGATGATGTGGTGGTGGTTGTAGGAGTTTGACCTAGCTGGGAATGTGTGTGGATCCAATTTTAGCAAGTAAACTGAGAAGAATACAATCCAAGTCCCAGATCACTGCGATTACATTGAGAAATGTTGAAATCACTTTTAACCTCACAAAGATAGCTAAAGAATTTCACCAATGTTACTGTAATTTGTATAATTTAAACAAAGAAACTACTAAACCAATCCCTACACAATCAGCAGTCGATAAATATTTTAAAAATGTAACCTACCTAAATTATCAGAAGAGGATTTGTTAGCTCTGAACGCTAAAGTAACTAAAATAGAGCTGCGAGGGATAAGCAAAGACTTGAAACCATTAAGGCACCAGCCTAGGCGGACTACCAAACAGCTGCTATCGGAAATTTGGAACCATACTATACCCCCAACTTACTCAATCTTTTCATTTAATTTATAGAATGGGATGGGATCGCTAAACAGATGGCCAAAGCTAGCATTGCAGTCATCCATAAGGATGGACAAGATCCACACAGTTGTGGCAGTTCTAAGCCAATTTCTCTGCTGAACTCCAGTCTAAAGATCTATGGTAAGATCTTGTTGGGAAATAGGCTAAACTCAGTCCTCCCTAAATTGATTTGTAATGACCAAGTAGGGTTTAGCAAGGATAGACAAGCATCAGATAATACAAGAAAACATCTTAAATATAGTAAAGCATATTCATTAAGACCAAAACTAAAGCCGGGCTCCTGAGCCTGGATACAGAAAAGGCTTTCGATAGAATAAGCGGGCCATACATGACTAAGACCGTGGAGGTCTTTGGATTTAGAGGTCCAGACTTTCCAGAGGGAAAGTAATGAAATAAGTGTAACTAATGTGACAAGGCAGCGTTGATCCTTCTCTCCACTTCTGTTTGCCCTTGCCATCGAACCACTGGCATATACGATAAGGGAAAATCCAACTATACAGGGGATAGAGATTGCCAGGGAAAAGTATAAATTGTCCCTTTTTGCAGATGACATTATCTTATCAATTGCAAACCCCTTAACCTCCCTCCCAAATTTGCAGGCCACTCTAATGGAATTGGGATACCTGTCGGAATACAAGATACATTTGGATACAACAGAGGCTCTTGATCCGACACTCCGACCTCATGAAGTGAAACTACTACAACTAAATTTCAGTTACAAATGTAAAGACCCATCTAAAATATTTAGGTATCTTCTTAACAAAAAAGTACCAAACCCTATTTAAACACAATTATGTGGCTCTTTTTTCCTAAAATAACAAAGATCTGCGGATGTGGTCTAATTGCCAGATTTCTTGGCTAGAGCGAATAAATTCTGTAAAGATTAATATTCTGCCGTGCTTGCTTTATCATTTCCAGACTCTCCCAATTTCAATACCTACCAGATATATAAAATAATTATTTTCCCCCCCTCTCCCCCTTATATTTGATGTTTATTCATTGAATATGTGTATTGCTTCTACATTTTGTCTTGAAAACTATTAAACTGCATGTTATAAATAAACAAAATCATTACAAATGCCATTAGCAGTTAAAAAAAACACAGGCAGTATTACCTAATGCTATACAACTGATTTATTTAAAATAATTATAGGATTTTTTTTAACGTTTTGCTGCTTTAAGTGTTTACATTTCCTATTCTCGCTAGAAATAAAAGCATGCTATTTAACCACTAAGGTTTCAGGACCAGGTAGTTACCCTACAATAAACGGACTTGGTTCAATATTACAGGTTTAGGACTCACTACGTGGCCCAAGAATATTATCATTTAAAGATGACTTTTTACATCCTGATCAGATACGGTACTTCTTTGTGAAATAATCCAGTACATTTCTACGTTGGCGATATATTAATGCGAGATAACATTTGTAGGGTCTTTTAGAAATGCCCACCATTCCTTAACTCTGGGATTATAGCAGCTTTGTAATGAATCCATAATTAAGCTAGTACTGTGTGTGGCATTCATTGTACAGAGTAGGGCAGGAGTGGCCAACTGCAGTCTTCAAGGGCCCCCAATGGGTCAGGTTTTAAGGATATCCCTGCTTCAGCTCAGGTGAAATAATCAGTGGCTCAGTCAACAACTGAACCACTGATTGAGCCACCTGTACTGAAGCAGAGATATCCTTAATACCTGGTCTGTTGGTGGCCCTTGAGGACTGGAGTTGGTCATCACTGGACTAGGGCTTGAGGTCTATATTTTAAAAATCTGCTAACCCCCTGGCTGCCAATTTACCAGCAACATATTGCTCTGTGCCCCTGGCTGCCAAGGGGATAAAAAACAATATTATTTCATTATGAAAATGACATGATAAGTGGCAGAGAAGGTGCAACATGGGCGAGTGCTCTCATTTGATTGCAACTCCATTATATTTGGGTAAATTATTGGACTTATCATTAAGAAGCAATGAACTGCAGTGTAATTAATATAAAAAGCCCCAGGCTGATTGCTAAGGGGTTGTGTTCATTTGGAGTGCTTATCTTAATTGATCAGTTGTTTGCAGCACTGTGACCTGTCCTGGTCTTTAGATGTAGGAATTTTGTTCTGTTCTTTGAATGTTTATTTTACATTAGGATCTCCCCTGCTTGTGGCAGAGGTTAATGATGTCAAGGTAGCAAATGAGATCAGGGGAACAATTTAGTGAGGAGACTATGCTTTTTTTCCCCTCATTTCCTTTACAAAAACACAAAACAACAGCCGGGTAATTCACCTGTCGCTCACAGCAACACATTGATTGCTCAGTTCACCCTTCTAGAGAGCCATGTCATTATTGCTGAATAGAAGTGCTTTCATTGTAATGTTTTCAATAGGTGAACTTGGTTAGGACCCCAGTGCCAGAACTTTATGTCCCAGAGGTTTGAACCTTACAAATCCCATATACAGAAGCTTAAAAAAACCTCCTAAGAATTATTAGTGGATCTCTCTACTAATTTGCATCATGGAATGAAACGCAGATAAGTTCTCTTGTGTCATCTTTCTTTAGGCTCAGTTGGAAAACACAATTAAAGGTGCATCTCTAGGTAGAACCCTATTGAACTAATGCAATCAATTTTTATATGTAAAAACATTTTTTTTTTAATTTAAAAAAAACCATATGTGTAAAAATCATTATTTTACAGGTTATTGTTAGTTTGATCTCAGTTGTACCTCCCCCATCGCCTGCCCTGTTTCCTATTTGAATCTATGGCAGAGAAGTCCACACATCACATTTTCTAGCTTGTCTGCTGAGATGACAGTCACACATGCCATTTTCAAAGCCTCCACTATAAATTAAACTAAAGGAAATGGTAAAAACTTTCAAAATGTAAAATATGTATGCTTTAAAAAAATATATTTTTTTTTAAAGAGAAACACTTCAGTGAATTAGATTAAAATCAGCAGTCTGCGCTGATCACCATTTTTTTTGCTGCTTGTTTATACTTTGAGAGATCTTTTCTTGTCCTTTCCAAAGCTTTTTTTATTTTTTTTAATCTGATGCTTTGTTCAGGAGATATGTGTTTGAAGCACTAGGATCCTGGAGGTTAAAACGAAGCTCTCCCCAGAGCCCAGTGCAGTTCACTTACCATCTTAACCTCAGATGCTGCAAATTAAGTAAATCATGTTTTTAACACTAGAATTTTTTTTTTAAAAGGTAATTTATATCCTAGCACTGGTTAGTAAATATGGCCCTAAAGCCCTCACTGCCATCAGTTAATGTTGGTCCACTTTGGGATTGCAGCTTTAACTCATTCATTGCCATAGGGGCCAACGATTCAAGGCATTCTGCTATCCGATCCTGAGCAGGCCGGGCTGAATCATTAACTCCTTCTGTACCATGTTGCGTTGCACTGCTTTGCTGATCCTTTCAACGCTGAAGAAATTAAGGATTTGTTAGTGAGCGAGTAATGTGCTGGTTTCCTGGAAAATACACATACTTTATTTATTTTTTATTAAGTCATGAGTCAAGTTTGTCCGAGAAGTATAATCGAGGCAGTGGCGTTTAAATCCCTTTAGAGCAAATACAGCTGCAGCTGTGTTCAACTGAAGTCCTACTCTGAATGGTGTTAATGGTGAAATGATCGCGGGTCTGAATCATGCAGAGCTCTGCATGGGGTAACCCTTCCAGCAGGACTGTCCAAGTGTTATCACAAGAGCCAGATGCAGCCTCCAATGGGATTTAATCCAGCCCCAAACAATGATGACAATGCACAGGAAAGTCAGATAGCAAAGGAGAGCTGTGAACAAGTGTAAAACAGAGATAGAGCACAAGAAGGCTGAACTAGTATTGATGTTTGCTCACCCTGCCTGTAAGCAACTGGTTGTTCCAAGTGCAGATGGCTTTGTAAGTGTGAGTTTGAAACCAGCACTATTTTTCTACTTTTGCTTTAACTGATCATTTAACTATCCTGGTTGAAAGGAGATTTCACCAGCAACAAAGGAAAGGGTTTTTTTTTTTTTTTACAGTAAGGGCAGTTACAGTGTGGGATTCATTACCCATGGAGACTGTGATGGCAGATATAATGGATTTGTCCTAAAAAAAGGTTGGACATCTTTTTAGAAAGGAAAGGTGTACAGGGATATACCAAATAAGTAAACATGGGAAGGATGTTGATCCAGGGAGTCAGGAATTAATTTATTTTCCCCTTATGAGCTATCATTGGATGATGTGTCATTGGGGTTTTTGTTTGCCTTCCTCTGGATCAATATACTGTAAGTACGAATATAGGATACAGTATCTGTCGTCTAAATTTAGCATAGGTTGAACTTAATCAACATTATGTCTTTTTACTTTGTACTATGTAACGAAGTAATCATAAAAGGTCAAAACAACAGAGAGAGGCTGAAATAAAATGTACTGTTGTTAAATGTTAATGTGGACGGAAAACAAACTGCAATACAGCTCTCTCCATCGGGGTCCCTCATCCTCATGGGGCCTCCAGATGGTATTGTGGCGGGTGATGAGAGCAAGGAAGTGAAACTTATATAGCACGAGAGAGCACAGACCCTTCCTCAGCATGTCACAGACACATATCAATAGAATATCCCCCAAACCTACTTAAGTTAGGAACAGGAGAAGCTGGGGTTTAGGACCCACTAATAGAACCGGAGAGATGGGGATGAAAGTTGGGCAAAACCCTCTCAATGGAGGTGATCAAATTGAAGGAGATGGTATCCTTAATCTCCTGGAGAAGACAATGTAGAACAAAGGGTGGGAATTTCAATACAATGCACAATAAGTTCTTCCCTCACTCAGTCCAACTCTTTTTAGTCCAGGCAATCCCCCAACTCGGGTCACCTGCACCAGTATCAAGAATCTGCAAATAAAGGAGGACTCCTACATCCTAGCGTGCACTGCCGAGTTGTATAGCAGGAGCTCGGTGATCCGATTTCCCCCTCTCAACTGCCACTCTCTGTCTGTTACCAATGGTCGACATTAGATTCTACTGCAAGGTGGTTGAATGGAGAATAAACTTTCAAATATATAAAGGGGTTCAACAAGAGGGAGGCATATTTCAGAAAAAACGAAGTTCTAGAACAAGAGGTCATGCTGTAAAGCTGGGGGTGGTAGACTCAGGAGAGGTAAGGAAGGACTTCTTCACATAAAGGAAGATTGTTTTGTGGAATATCCTCCAAAAAGAGGTGGTAGAGGCCAGTATAGTAAGGGAATTAACAAGTGTTTGGACTAGACACAGAGCTAATATAAATGTAAAAGAAAAAGCAAGGATTATACAGGGTTTAGGGCGCCAGATAGAAAATGGGCTGATTAGGTGGGCCAAGTTGTTCTTTATGCTGTCGAATTCTATCTTCGTACGCTTGCTTTGTCTGTGTCCCTTTGATGCCGCTGGGAAACTGCTTGGTCTTCACTACTTGGAAGTGAGACAGCCCTGGGTTAGAGGCTTGTAACAGAATGTATTCATGTAATATGGACGGTTTCATTGAGGTGTATGTTTAAATAGAGTGTTTAAAGAAGGCCATTTAAAAAAAAATGTGCAGGCTTCCATAACGTTAATGGAAGAGTAGCGACTTGAAAAAGTGAGAGCTGTTACTGAGGTGCATAAGACCATAACTGTTAAAAAGGAGTTTGACTGAGAACAAATAAGTGAGAGGTTGGGTGGATAGTGGGTTAGGACCAAAATAAACAGGATTGTTGAGTGATGGGAGAGTTAGTATTCCCTCAGTAACAGCGGGGGGAGGGGCGTACGTCTCCAGCGGTTGAAAGCCCAGCCAGTTCTTCCGACTCTCCCCCTTTCTTCACTCTACCTCCGCATATTTTCATAAAAATTGGTAAAAGAAAAAAAGCGTCATTGCTGCTCTTAAGGTTGGGCTCATTTGGAACAAGGATCACTGTCCATTGTATATTTACGGGGTCACTCAGGTCTTAATAAATAAATACATGGGAAATGGGAAAAAATCATGGGGAAAAACTCACATAATAAAAATACAGTAATTTTAATCCATTGATTTGTCACAGTGGCTACCTGGACCCTCAATGGTGGCCTAGATAGCCATATTGGCTATCAATGAGCGCTTAAAAAAAAAAAAAAGATTACTACCCCTGCCGAGAGGAAAGCCATTCTCCTCCCCTTCAGGTTGGTAGTCCCCCAGAACAAATCTAATAAAAGGGGCGATGCCCAACCATAACATTTTTTTTTTAAATCCAAGCCCGGTGGCTACCAAAAAATAAAAACATAAAAAACAGTCCAAGGCCCAATGGCCACAAATAAAAAATAAATTAAATTCAAATTAAGTTCCGATGGCCCCAAAAAAAGAAGCATCAAAAATAAATCTAGGCGTGATTGCTTATTTCCAGTTCTTATCCATCCTGGCTAGATCACGTTGGATCCTCAAGTTGTCATAAAGTCCTCGATCCTCAGTTGCTTGTAGAAGATTCTTGTGTAAGCATTTATTTTTTTTCTTTTCTTGAAAAAGAATATGTATAACCTCTTCACTAGCTTCCGGTCTTCTGAGATGGCCCAAGCGTTATATATGCCTGGGATGTCACAGAAGGCCAGAAGTCACATGGTACATCAACCGTTAGTTGATGCATCATGTGATTCCCTCTCTTTTTTTTTTAGATGAGATGTCCTAGGCCCTATATAAGGTTTGGGCTGTCTCAGAAGATTGGAAATTAGTGAAGAGGCCACATCCTGTGTCTGAAAAGAGAGGATGACTGCTTTAAAAATAAAAAAAACTTACATAAGAATCTTCTACAAGTAACTTAGGATCGAGGCAGTGGCGTAGCAAGTCATCCGCGGGCCACTGGGCAAAATGTTTGTATTGCGTTTGGCCGCGCATGCGCAATCGGCACTTGCCTACTGCACATGCGCGATCGCCACTTGCCGGATGCTCGTGCGCATACCAAATGCGCATGCTCGATTGGCAAGCTCCAATCGTGCATGCTCATGAGTGACCGGCAACTGACGATGCGTGGTTGGCAAGTGCCGATCACACTCACAGGTGCCCGAGCAGCTGGCAACTGCCGATCACGCATGTGCGGTGACAAGTGCTCTTTGCGCATGCGTACTCCCCGCTGCCACAAAAATATGCATTGTTCACCCTAGAGAGCGGGCCCCCAAAGAGCGCGGGCCCCCGGGCTATAGCTACACCCCGGGATCTAGGGCTTTATGGTGAGATGAGGATCCAATATTATCCAGCCACAATGGCTATGGATTCGAAATAGGCCATCGTGGCTGGATTTATTTTTGACTTGGCTTTTTTTGGCGATCAGACCTTGGAATGTTTTTTTTTATGATCATTTCTTATTTGGTAACCATTGGCTATTATTTTTTTGTTTGTTTTGCCGTTTTTTTGTAGCCATTGGGCTTGTTAATTCTATGGTAGGGCATCAGCTCTTTTATTGTATTTTTTGTCCGGGGGGGCTCCCACCCTGAAAATGAGAAGGATGGCCTTCATCCTAGCAGGGTAGCCACAGCGACAATCAAGGGATTTGAATTATTGTATTTGTATTATTGTTTTATTTTAATGTATTTAATTGAAATGTATTTTGTATTGCTTTTGAATGAGAAAAAACCCTACATTTGGCTTATAGGGCTATTGGCCATTAGTCTAGTCGGGGCGGGGTGGGTACGTTTGTTGAGAAGGGTGGAGGTAGGGGGGTAGTAGTAGGGATTAATAATCCCTTGGTTATTTAAACAATGCTTTTCTAGCCACTAAGGTGGCCAAGGGGTATAGGTAGTGCATTTTTAAAATTGTATTATCCTCTTTGAGGCTTGTGGTATACCTCGGGAACCACGGGCATTAAAGGGTTAATGTTATTCATATCATAGGGTACTGTAATCATTTACATGACAGAAATATTATTAAATTGGCTGCGATGCAGCAATTACTGCATTATTAACGGTCACGTTAATTACCGCATCGCGACTTTGGGTCATATATCGCGCCCAGTAAATTATTACCACAATCTTGATGTATACCGTCTTAAAATTGCGGTAATAACACACGTTTTTTTTTCTTCTCTAACCTGGTGCGATATTAACTAGTTTGATGTATCCGAGCCTAAGTATCTTAAAGAAGGTTTTCCTCTAAAAAAATGTCCCTCTTCTATGGTGCTGTAACCAGTAGCATCTCATACTGCTCTGTTATAGAAAAAAAGAACATATAACATAGAAAACATTTTATTGATTTAATAAAAGCGCGTTTCCACCATCTACTCTAGATCAGTAAAATGTATTTGATCTTCAGTGTTTATAGCCTATTTGCACTATTGACTACTTAGAACTTAGATAGCTTTGTTCTTCTTCTTTGTATCCACCATAATATATGTCGGGCTATTTATATGAATGTCTTTACCAAGGAGAGCTGTGTGCCAGAGAAGGAGGAGGGGTGGATGGTGGTCCCTATTCAGCTAGAAAGCAAAGTGGGACACTCCTGGGAGTTTATAGACTGGGCTCCAGCTGCAATTGACCAGATGTCGGCAGCAGGGCAGGATGCTACGGGATGGGCTTTTTGCTAATTTGTTTGGGAAGATCGCATTCGGAACGCTATCTGAGCTGAAAAGGAGGATTCCTCTTCTTCCATTAGAAAGAGGACCCCTTTTTCATTTGGGTCAGCAGCGATGTCACCATCCTGTGATCACTACTGAGGAGCTTAGGCCACGCTTATACCCAAAGTGACCGAGCGCGCGACACCGCGCACCGCCAAAACAAATCCATGGTTTTCACTGAGCTTGCACTAAGTGCGCACGTAAACGAGGCGGCCAAGCGTGCGAATTTCAAGCAGATCTGGGAAATTGATTTCCCAGAGCGACAGCCGCGTCACGTGAGTGGTTCAGCCATTGAGGGCGAACCGCTCACATGATGTCATGGCCACGCCCTCCCGATGCCTCCTGCCTGCAGTGCAGCTTTGGGGCAGTGCAACGCCCTGAGGGAGCGCGCACGCCCAGCCGCAGGTATAATCAAGACCTTATTGTGTGCACGTGATGGACCACATCGCCGGGCCTGCAGGCGTGCGCGAGGCTACCTGTGAACTTGGCTGCAGGAGATTGGGGAGGCCAGGGGGAGGCGTGGCGGACATGTCACAAAGCTGTAGTGCTGTGGCCTCTGGCTCTCAATGGGTTAAAGCAGCAATTCGATCTGTTTTTTTTTTTAAATCTTACCTGAACCATTCTTCCTTTTTTTTTAAAACTCGTTTTAATAATAATAATAATATATATCAGCGGATAACAAACATGGCGCTGTGGTCACCCTTTTCTATTGGCCGTCATGGCGGAGCATAGGGTTTCCCCAGTACTCCGGGAGACTTGCTGGTTTTGGAAAAGTAAAGGAAGATGTATTTATAGCCGGGATTGCTGCTTTAAGTTCTGTGCCAGTTTATACTGCCATTTATCTGTGTTGAAATGACTGCATCCTTTGGGTCATAGGTAGTGTAAATCTGTCTTCCACATCTGTAAGAAAATTGAAAACATGTTTCTTGTGTTTGATGCGGACACAGAAAGGCAAATAAAAGTCTGATATGCGCTGTTCAGGAGCTGGGAACATAACTCCCAGATACTGTATCACGCACAAGGTATCCGGAAAGAATGAAGTCATCTCATTCTGACAGTGACATCTAGTGGTCAACACAGGAGACACTGTACAGGCCGATTACAAAACTGCATCAATCACTGAGATGCAGAAAGGCAACAACACTAAGGCAGAGTCCATAGCAGGGGAGGCCGCACTGAGCCCCTGCATCCTCCATGAGGATGTCTTTAGAGGGGGCTCACGCGACCGTCCGCAGGCGTGCTGAGGCGCTGGATTTGTCAGCCGACAGCCAAGCTGTTTTTCAGAGCGCTGTCGGCTGAAAACATCCAATCAGCGCGGAGCAGCGTCAACGTCATGGCGCCGTGACGTCGGCGCCGTGACGTTGACGTCGGTGCGTCGCGGGCGATTGGCCCAGCGACGTCACTGCCCCGCCTCCCTCAGTCTCCCCCCGCCTCCCGATCGCACCCGCTGGCTCGCCTGCATGGGTACGAAATCGCACAGATTTCAGCAGGTGAGTCTAAGCGTCAGCGCGCCTCAGCCCTGCTACCCCCTCTATGGACTCAGACTAATGGAATTGTGAGACCTGGATACAAAGTGCACGTAATAATGAGACCTAGATACAAAGTGCACGTGACAATGAGACCTAGATA
>WSYH01016899.1:0-12593 GCA_036426205.1 Ascaphus truei
AAAAAAAAACAGATATTTACTGTAGATAAGGTCGGGTGTTAAGTGTTTGAAGCCAGGGGACAGTGTCAAAGAAAGGTGGGGAGGGGAAGGGATGGGGGGGGGGAGAGAAAGTGTGGATAAGAATAGAGGCAAGCAGGATAATTACAGACAATTTTAGTAGGGTGTGAGAAAACCCATGTCCACATTAAGTCCTTTGGTTTTGGTGTCAAAGAGTCTTATCATTTTGAGCTCAAATGTTTTCCGTTCTTGGGTGCTTTTAAACATTCCATTGAGGATTTGCCTCTATTCTTATCCACACTTTCTCCCCCCCCCCACCCCCCCATCCCTTCCCTTCCCCTCCCCACCTTTCTTTGACACTGTCCCCTGGCTTCAAACACTTAACACCCGACCTTATCTACAGTAAATATCTGGGTTTTTTTTGTTTTTTTCTCTACACTGTTTTAGCATTGATTCCTGTGTAAATCAGTATTGCTGACCTGAAGAAGAGAGGAGAACTCTCGAAAGCTTGTCCTATGACATAAATTGTTAGTCCAATAAAAAAGGTATCACCTAATACTGAAGAACGCATTTATTCTGCACTATATATATATATATATATATGAATGATGAAGCCACTCTACAAATGAATGGGTGCAGGGTGGCTTAACCCATTAATTACTTTTCTGCTTATTAAGCGTTATTGGTATTAAGGGGTTAAGTAACACCACAATATATTTGCTATATGTTGTGGGTGGGTTATGTATAGTTTATAAAAAAAAAGTATGTTTCTTGCGGGTGTGTGTATTGTTTTGAATGTGGGTATTGGGGGAAGCAATGCTGAAGTGAGGGGCCGCACCTTTGCCCGGGACATCGCACTCTTACGGCTAAAGTCACCTTGCTGCTTTTGGCGTGCACCGCACCATGAGCTTGGTAGCAGCGGAGATGACGTGCAGCAAGCTGAATCGCAATTCCATCCGGTCCTGTCGAGGCAGCCGAAGAATGTCTCGATGAACCTGCAGTGGATGTGGAGAAGGTGCTGAAGCAATTGATTTTGGTCGACTGATGCTTGAGAAGGATCTCTCCTGTCAGGATTTTCCCCTGCACAGGGGATTTAGGAACCTTGACCTGGTCATCAAAGAATCGGTATGTTTGTGTGCACTTTTGAAAAGTGCAAAGTAGAAGTCTGGTGCTCCGGCTTAATAAAGGCATAAAGGTATCCAAGTTTTACTTGGCTGGAGAGATACCCACTTGTAACTTCACATGTACAAAATCCCGTATGCAAGAAAGAGGGAGATTGGTGACTTTTTTTTCAAAGAAGTTATTGGAAATTGAATCAGAGGAGGTGAAGACCATTAAAAACCCTTCATGTTTCATTAACGGGAAGAGACGTGTTCTTGGGTAACGGTTCAACGGATCCATCATGTGCAGAGGAGTGACGCACCCACCGGCCTGTTCCAATATCAGAGGGGACAGGTTTTTTTTGTACCGACCGGGCAGCCTCTATTATTGCACGGCATTGCCCCACACTTAATGGACATACAAAGGAGGGTTGCACGAAAATGGGAATTGTGTCCGTCATTGTGGGAGAGAGGGACATACTGCAGCCAACTGTGGAGTCCCTCAAAGATGCCCATCTTATGGCAGAGAGGAAGGACACTCTGGCCAGGCAGTGCAGACAAAAAGGTTCATATGCCCTGGCAAAGCAAAGGGGGCCATTGTGCTAGAATAAGAGGAAGAGACAGTGGATGGTCGGGAATTGTGAGATGGGAGATGTTCCCAATAGAGGGAGGGCTTGATCCGGCATAATCAGTCATGATGTACTGAGGAGGCATTTAAGAAGGGAAGAAATGGACAGAGTGTGGCCCAATTGGGGGAGATGGAAGTGGAAAAATGGCACCGACCGGACCCAAGAGAAGGTGCGTCAAAACGTAGGTTTACAAAGTGACAATGATGTTTGTACCAGTGAATGGGAGGGAAAGAGGTGAGCAACGCAAAGATATGGTGTGATGAAGTGCAACGTTTTGTTATCGCTGGATTTGTCAGTATATGACGGGAAGTGGGGAGATGGAACAGACCGTGAGCTAACGAAAAGAGCAAAATAAATTAGATAGGAACGCAAGAACTGATGGAAGCAGGCCCTGATGGTGCGAGTGGAAAAGGCAGAGAAGGAAAGTTAGTGATAAAGGGTTTGTTAGTGGCAGCGAAATACGATTCTGTCGCAAGGGATAGAAACAAAGGATTAAGTATAAGCCAGAATTACAGTGGAGCCTAGAGAGAAGGTGTAGTAGGGTAAGTTGGAAAATATCAGGTAAGTAACCCTAAAAGAAAAAGAGAACATTTTGGAGAACGCAGTTGGGAGATTTTTTTTGGGGTGGTATTTTTCGGAAGGCATCATGGGTAGTAGGATGAACAGAATAGACCAAGATTGGAAAAATTGATGTACCAAGAGAAAACAGCTGGCAAAAAGAGCAATTATAGAATTCAAACAACGTAGGGCATTGTCAGTGGGTTAAAATAAAAGATGCCAGGGAGAAGGGTAGGGAAAAGAGGATGGAGAGTTAATAGCTCGTCCTCACAAAAAAGTCGATAAGCTGTGAGGGGGGGAGATGGGAGTATGTAAACAGATTAATAGAATAACAACTATGTGCAGTGCCCCAGTCACGTGGATGACAATGCATAGATTAGAATGGCTAAAGACACAGCTTACAGACCATGGGTTGGGTAGAGAGGAAGTACGTTAATTAAAAGATAAATGTATTCCATTTAATAGTCAGTTTCAGTTAGAGAGTTACTGGAACAGAAATCATTAGATTAAGGTTAACCTTTTTGTACGCAAAGCTTTGGTGTGTAGGATGATTATATAGACAGTAAGCTAAATTCTGATGTAGGAAGGGTATGGGATGGCTTGCGAAGTGAAAGAACTGGCGAAGAATTGGGATGAATAGTGGTGTAATTGTGTTTTGAACATTAAATTCTGGGGATACGGAAGGAGGAAGAAATTTAAATATATATGTTTTTGGTGTCTTTTCTATGTTAAGTACGTTGTCCTCTATGGTGTTTTTTTTGGTTACCAAAAAAGATTTGTAAACTAAAAAAGGTGTTGAATAAAAAAAAAAAAAAAAAGGTCAAACAGCTGTCTTGGGTGTTTTCTGGTTATGCACCTTAACGCCTGGGCTGTGCTCAAATCGTGACGCATTCAGCACAGCTAATCCATAGGGAACCATGTTTAAAAATGGTTTATTGAGCGCAAAAAGGTGACCTGTGTGCTCATTATGCATGTCTTTCGCCAGATCCCTTCTGGGGCAGTGGAGTGCTGTATGCTGGGTGATAATGGGGAAAGGCGGGGGTTGCAGAACCTGCCTAAGACATGCAGATGAGCATAGAGTTATATTGCATATATATATATATTTATATACAAAAAACAAGTATCCATTTACAACATGCCAATTTTATATGTCATGTTTTTGCTCTACAACCCCCTCCTTCCCTTGTTATCCTTTCCCTCCCCTTGCCTCCCTCCCCTTGCCAGCTCTAAACATTCACCCTCAACTCGAGATGTGTTTTATTCCCCCTTATTGTTTGATTCACTTTGTTCCTTCACTGTCATTTTCTTTAGGGATGCTGCACAGCTGATGCAATTACACTGATTGGGGTACCAGATCTGCGTGACACTCTGGTTGCGTCACAGAGCCTGTGCACTGTCGCAACTCTTACTTTGAGTCTCGACTTCCCAGGACTTTATGACACCACACATGCGTTTCCTAGCAACAACATTGGACGCTAGGATTTTTTTGTCCACCGGGGGGAGCCGTACTCATCTGCTCCATATTGAGATAGCAGTACAATTGCTCTGTCTCCTGATTTCCAAATGGCCGCCGTACTACTCATACACTGATTGCACTCCGTTGGCGCTCTCCAGGATTGTACATTAGCTCCTCTAATTGGTCCTCACATGGTGAACTATGGGTATATATGTTCTCTGGAAGGGGTTTCCCACTTGTCTGGTAGCACCCCCCCTGAGGAAGGTCCTCCTATGACCTAGGAGAACCGTTGGGTTTATAGTGTCTGTTTTGTAACTGCTAATACATGTCTTTTTGCTCTATATTGAGTGTTTGCCTGCGTTTTGTGCCTTCTCTTATGGGAAGACAAGGGTTTTCCTATATTGATTCTATGGAGCCTGCACTTGACATTTACATTTGTTGCTTGTAGTGGTGCTGGCTGCTTTTTGTTGTACTATATATGAGCGAAGCACCCTGATTTGTGTTTTGCTCACTGACTTGTGGTTGATCTGACTCAAGTGACTATAATTGTGGTTCTTATGCTTAATATATTTCCTAGATAGAATATCAATAGAGATTGTCTATTATGGAAGAATTTCCAGATGTGGGGGGTGCTGTTTTGCATGCTATTCAATACTTTGTGTTATGCGCGACTGATATTCTAGGATCAGGTATACAGATTCGATAGAGGAAAATTTATGTGCAACAGAAAAAGTTTCTGATATTTTTAATGATTTTGCTTAAAACTGAGTCAAGAGGGAGTTGTTTTTCTCTTCATGGGCAACCCTCTCTCACTATCACACGGGAGAACTGGTTTTTGACCACAGAGTGTTCCGCATTAAGAATCAGCCAACTAATTGGACGTTCTGATCCAGCAATTTTGTAAATGCTGGATCAGTATCTCAATAAATGTTCATTGGATCTGAATAATATTGTTCATTGAACAAATCTACTAAAGAATGAACCGCATTAGAGCGGATGTTGCACCATTATAACAAAATGCATCGTGCCCTGACCCGCTGACAAAGAGGGTTAAAATTGCTGACAAACTCAATAGCAGTCGAACGCCTATAGAGAAGCCTCATCACATACAACGTGAGAAACTGAAAACCAAGTTACACAGACTATAGGAACGGCCAACGTCTATAACTGGTTGTTGGCAAAAAATCAGTGAGACGATTCCAGGGAGACCAGCCAAAGACGGAAGTAACACATGGGAAGTACCGCAGGCCACCCACGGGGAGTGCGTACAACCTGATTGATACTGATCACTACAGGACAACCAATATACTGCCTCGCACGGATTTCCTTTTTTAGGACAAGGGGTTGTATACATCAGAGAACCCCCACCCCACTACCCAGACGCTTGGCGAAAGACCCCGCAGGGCGCGGCCCGCAGCAACAAGATTTTTCTTCAACAAGGCAATCAAGAGGACAGAGGGGTCCAGAAGGCCAAGAAGTGAAGGACCGTAGTGTATAACACTCTCATCCTACCTGTTAACACCATCGAAAAGAGTTTCCTTGAAAAGGGCTTATCATTTGTGCCAACACTACACCTGTGACCCATTTGACTGGGAGGTAGATCTATACGGCTCATAGACGCCTTCGCCTTGAAGGACTTCTTCTGCAGATATCAGCGACGACTCTACGCTTAATGAAGAAAATCGTGACAACACACCACCTTTCAAACAGGTGAGCTCTTTGACCCCCAGGTTCCTAAATCCCAACTCATGACATTCATTACGTCTGGTGGGAAAGCGGATACCAGGGATGCGTTTAAAAATCAAAAAATAACGTTTTTTAACCTCACCAAAGAGGGAGCACCTTGCAATCAGTCACTTAAGGATAATACAGCAATCATTATCAAGTCCGCGACAAAAGGTGGGGGGCATAGTTGTGATGGACTATGAACAATATAGAGCAAAAATAATGCGGCAACTAATGTAATGCTTGCTTACAAAGCACTGAAGGTGACCCCCACACATTATAAAAAAGAATTGTAACCATTATACAACTTGGCATTAAACATAGGTGGATATCGGAGGAACAGGGAAAATTCTTCACACAGTAATTCCCGATCACTCCAGTGATATACATTTTACCCAAAGTGCATAAATCTTTGACCTCTCCACCATGGGAGACCCATCTTGCGGCGATGGGCTCCCTATGTCACCCCCTCTCTCAGTATCTTGAACTTTCATCTACAGCCGATTGTGGTCAGTACGCCAAGCTATATAAAAGACACCACTGTGACTTTATCAATAAATTGGACAGCCTTGGATTTTTGACCTTACTAACTGCCCTCCTGGTCACATTGGACGTTGTCAGCCTTTATACGAATTTGGCAATGCTGAGGGTATGGAAGCATAAGGATCATCTAGACAAATTCATTGGCTATACTGGTCGCCATAGAATTTTTACTTCTGCTTATAGACATTGGTGCTCCATAAAATTTTTTTCAAATTCGAGAAAAAATTTTTTCTACATTTATGGGCACACGCGATGGGGTCTAACATGGCCATCGTATGCCAATCGTGTTTATGTCCCAATATGACAAATCCCATATCCTGTATGATCCCCATATGCTAATAATATCAGGACATATTGGAGATATATTGACGATCTGTTCCTGATGATGGATGTCTCGAAGCAGACCTGTTGCAATTTTTTGGAATACCTGAATTCTATTTCCTTCAAACATAAGATTTACCCTCAACTACAGCAATGAGCAGATCGTTTTTCTTGACACTGTTTTTTACAAGGGACCTACCCCGCTGCTGACGAAGATTCATCATAAAGCAACGGACAGAAATACCCTACTTCTGGCCAGTAGTCACCACCCTGATGCTCTGAAGAAGGGGTTGCCGTATTCTCAATTTCTTAGGTCTTGATGGAATCACCAGTAGAAGTGACAGAGTGTGAGGAAGCGCTAAAGGTTAATGAACACAGGTTCCTTGTCAAGAGTTATACCACAAAGAGAGTCAAGAGGCCTTAGCCAAGGCAAGAAGTGTTTCCCGTGATCAACTCCTCAAACCAACCATCCAACCATCACTTCATATCCGTTTTGGGATTAATACCGACTTTTTTATACTTCATCATGTACTATTCGTAGAATGTATCACGAAAACACTGGCACATCTTGGAAAACGACAAAAGAATTGGGAAAACCTTCCACCAAACCACTCATTCTTCTGTTACCCCGCAGGGTGCCGAACATAGTGACCTATTGACACAGGCAGATCCGGTATCCAGTTATGCCAGCCCTACATAATTGGCTCTCCAAAACTCCTCCGGTGTACACAAATGTCATGGCTGTATAAACTGTCAACACATGATATTGGGAAAGCTTTGGCCATCCACAGTGGAAAGCCATTAAAATAAAGGATTACATGAACTTGAGAGTAATTCGGTTGTAATACACATCCTGGTGTCCATTGACCTGTATATATTGGTAACCCCACGTATGTTGAAGGGTATGAGCTTGCAACCGCTCTCCATCAGGAAGGCAATTACTTGACAGTACGAATAATGAGGATCGTCAAACTGCAAACCGTAGCGAGACATTTTAAAGATCACAAGCAAGCTTGGCAACGCTACGATTGCATGCCCATCATGCAAGCACATGCGGCCCCGTGGAGGAGACAGGGGCAAATTGGCTGTTACAACTTGAAACTCGCATGATTTTTGACTGAACACCATGGCTCCGCGAGGACTAAATGAAGATTTCAAATTAGGATGTTTTTTGTGATTGCAATCTTTTGAATTATTGTTCTGTGTCCTTTTCTCTTCATTAATGCATATAAGCTCATAATTAGGTTTCCATTGCCGGGACTTTGCATTATTGTTCCCCATTGGGCAGTACTGAATATTAATATTAACCAGTATGCCATTTACATTGCCTACTTTTATATGCATGTTTTTTGCTCTACCTCCTCCTTTTCCCTTGTTACCTTCCCTCCCCTTGCCCTCCCCCCCTTGCCATCTAAACAGTCACCCTCAACTCTGGAAATTGTTTTTATTCCCCTTATGTTGAGTTCACTTGTTTCCTTCACTGCATTTCTTTGGGAGGCTGCCACACTGATGCAATTGACACTGAAATGGGTACCAGATCGGCGTGACACTCTGGTGCTGTCACAGAGCCTTGCACATGCGCAACTTTACTTTGAGCTGACTTCCCAGGACTTTATGACCCACAACGATGCGTTTCCTAGCAACATTGGACGCTAGGATTTTTTGGTCCACCGGGGGAGCCTGTACTCATCTGCCCATGTGAGATAGCATACATTGCTCTTTCTCCTGATTTCCAAGATGGCCGCCGTACTACCTCATACACTGATTGCACTCGTGGAGCTCCAGGATTGTACAATTAGCTGCCTCTAATTGTCCTCACAATGGTGAACTATGGGGTAAATATGTTCTCCTCGGGTGTCTTGTCTGGTAGCACCCCCCTGAGGAAGGTCCTGCCTAGGACCGAAACGTTGGGTTTATACTGTGCTGTTTTGTAACTGCTAATACATGTCTTTTTGCTTTATCTGAGTGTTCGCTGCTTTTTTGCCTTTTCTATGGAAACAGGGTTTCTATATATATATTATATATATTGCATGTAGAGGTATCGTAGTTAGCCGAGCTTCACTAATCAAAAAATAAATAGATGATACCGTTTCTGTGGCTAACTAAATGCTTTTATTTTGCTTTCTTTCACTTGTCTTTCCAGTTACCCTTTGACACACCTCCAGCCATAAATCTCCATCCACTTCCGGGGGAAGACCAGCACAGATAACATTCCAAGAGACACTGTTTTTTAAGTAATCCTTGCTTCATTCATTGTTCATCGCCGGAAGAAAGATCATGTATCCGTAAGCTCGCCCAAATAAAAGCATTTTCGTTAGCCACAGAACGGTATCATCTATTTATTTTTGATTTTATATATATATATATATATATTATATATATATATATGGAAAAAAAGGAGGAGAGAGCGCACGCCCATAGCGTAAAATTGTATTTTAATGAGGGGAGGGGGAAAGGGGGGGTAAAAAATGCACTCACAAGGGTACAATAAAATCAAGCATTTGTGATATAATCACCACCATCCGGTACGTTATCTCAACGTCTGTGGGCAGTCCCAGTCGTGCAGTCTCAGGACGTACTCCTAAACAGATGTCCAGAGCAGTATGGTATTCGCTCCTGCAAGTAAAGAGTCCTGGTAAGATGGTGCCGTGTTATGGAGCTTCTGTAGTCAGTGCGCGCATGGATCAGTCCGTTCCAATCCGCGCTCGTGATGACGTCAGTGTCAATGCGTCTGACGTGATGACGCTCCCTGACCGCGTTTCGTCACTCTCGGGTAACTTTCTCAAAGGGTAGTGTGGAGATGGGGAGGTCCGGGTTATTATATAGAGAGTCCAATCATCTCAATTACTTTGATCGTCCACCCATTCTCAGCTGAAAGTGTTAGTGCTCCTACATATATACAAATGCCTTAATTCAAGTTTTAAAAATAAAAAGTATCTAACAAAGTACTTAAAGAAGCTGTTGGATTGGAGATAAACAGATACATATTTTGTCACATGAGATATATAGCTCGCCATAAAAAGAATCCCAAGGGGAACTACCTTCCAAATAATAAAACATCAAAGTCACATTAGATAGATAATCATCAAAAACATGTTGAATCTAATTTTAAGACTACAATAAGTGAGGTATAAATGGATCAAACATGACCACATAAGCTCCCCCCTAAATTCATTCTGGCCCATATTACATAAACATCACAGGGGGTCATGACACAAATAGATGACACAAAAAAAAACATAATCAATAACATATAAAACACTATACATGATAATTATTTAAACCCCTTAAATGACAAATTCCCAATGACCTATGTAAACCAGGAGATATTCGGAAATACATAAAACATATTCAATACCTATGCCAACGGACAAGTCAGCTGTCGGAAGTAGGATAAATGGATAAAACAGTATATAAAAAAGTATATTAAAAAATATATATAAAAATATTTTTATATATATAAAAATATATATATAACTATATAACTAATAAAAGTGTTTCTCAAAACCTGTTAGTGCATTTCAATAACCTCGTGATTTTATTAAGTGCTCAGTGAAAGTAAATAATTGAACTCTATTTAATGTGTATCTAATACTAGGATAATTCCATGTGTTTTGAAAGAAGTGCCTAGAGTGTAAAGTGTATTGAAGAAAATTATAAATTTATCATTAAGGTGTATATGTGTGTTAATCCAACTAACCATAGAAAACCCATGAATGATTCCATATTTGTGAAAAATCAATAAAAATTATCAATAAAAATTATATAATGTCTATAAAATGTTTGACATAAGTTTATTAAAAAACATATTATTGAAAAAATATATAAATTATATTGATATTGTGTGTACCACTTCTTGGAAGGATAGTGATGACCCCTACTCAGAGGCAGGAGGAGGCCGGCAAGTGGGATGGAAGGGGGGAAGTTCGTGGTAATGAAATGGTTGGGAAGGGGAAAGGGGGGGGGAAATGGAAAAAAGGGAGGGGGAGGGGGGAAAAGGTGGAGGGGAAGGGAAGGACTGTGTGGGTCTATGTACCCCCAGGATAGAACCAGACAGATGATGGCAGAGGGCAGAGGAACTCTAGCAGGAGACGTCCAAGGAACCATTACGTGAAAGTACTCACAATCGAGACATTCTTCGTCCACCCGGCTGAGAGTGCCCAATTGTGGATCCAGAAAGTCTCCCCCCTACACAAGGTTTTGAACCGTCACACCAAGGACACTTGGAGAGATGTACTCAAATTCCCATTACATTTTTTGCATAGTTTTAGGATCTTGTTTGATGGAAATTTTTGAAATTTCTAGATAAACTATGATTATTAAGACCCTTAATGACATTTCTCCTATGTTCTGGAACCGCGTTCCAAGTGTCCTGGTGGTGCGTCCCCCATATTTTAAATTGCAACTACCACTTGGATCAGATATATTACATATGTGCTGAGGCAGTTTAATTGAACTTTTAATAGCATGGTGGTACACTCTGGTGGAGGAACAGACCAGGGCCCTGACTCAGGAGATGCCTACAGGTGATGCAACGACTACGACCACATGGGTAGTTCCCTAATGGACCCTTTTGAAGTTTGGCAGTGATAGTAGAACTACCCATGTGGTCGTAGTCGTTGCATCACCTGTAGGCATCTCCTGAGTCAGGCCCTGGTCTGGTCTGGTCTCTAACACGGAGCCATCTTACAGGACTCTTATACTGCAGGAGCGAATACCATCTGCTCTGGACATCTGTGTAGGAGTACGATCCTGAGAGCTGCAGACGGACTGGGACTGCCCAAGACGTTTGCAGATACGTACCGGATGGTGGTGATTATATCACAAATGCTTGATTTTATTGTACCCTTGTGAGTGCATTTTTACCACCCCCCCCCTTTCCCCCCCCTCATTAAATACAATTTTACGCTATGGGCGTGCGCTTTCTCCTCCTTTTTTTCCCCTAGATTCACTGTGGACTTGGTTTGACCACACTGAGAGCTGCCGGAGACCCTCCATACCGGAACCTACATCATACTTGATTTATTTTTGAGGACTGGTTTTTTATACTCTTTTTTCTCTGTTTTTGATATTTATGTTTGCATTTTTATATTCATATATTAATTAATTAGTTCATGGTTTATAGTTTGATTGAATTGATTATATATATATATTTATACATATAGTTTATATTGTTTATTTATTATATACTATTATATTATTAATTATTAATATTTTATATAATTCATGCACTTTATGTTTTGGCTTAATAGAGGCGCTGCTTTTTTTTCTTTTTTTGTTTTGTCATATATATATATATTATCTATTATATATATATATATTATATATATATATAAGCAGAAAGTAGCCGTGTTGTCCGTTGCGATAGTGCAGAAATAATGAGTACTTCAGTATTAGGTGATACCTTTTTTTATTGGACTAACAATTTATGTCATAGGACAGCTTTCGAGAGTTCTCCTCTCTTCTTCACAGTCAGCATACTGATTTACACAGGAATCAATGCTAAAACAGTGTAGAGAAAAAACAAAAAAAAACGATATTTACTGTAATAAAGGTCGGTGTTAGTGTTTGAAGCCAGGGACAGTGTCAAAGAAAGGTGGGAGGTGAAGGGATGGGGGGGGGGGAGAGAAAGTGTGGATAAGAATAGGCAAGCAGGATATTACAGACAATTTTAGTAGGGTGTGAGAAACCCATGTCCACATTAAGTCCTTGGTTTTGGTGTCAGAGTCTTATCATTTTGAGCTCAAATGTTTTCCGTTCTTGGTGCTTTTAACATTCCATTAGGATTTGCCCTCTATTCTTATCCACCTTTCTCCCCCCCCCCCACCCCCCCATCCCTTCCCTTCCCCTCCCCACCTTCTTTGACACTGTCCCCTGGCTTCAACACACTTAACACCCGACCTTATCTACAGTAAATATCTGGGTTTTTTTTGTTTTTTTCTCAACACTGTTTTAGCATTGATTCCTGTGTAATCAGTATGCTGACCTGAAGAAGAGAGGAGAACTCTCGAAAGCTGTCCTATGACATAAATTGTTAGTCCAAAAAAAAGGTATCACACTAATACTGAAGAACGCATTTATTCTGCACTATATATATATATATATATGAATGATGAAGCCACTCTACAAATGATGGGTGCAGGGTGCTTAACCCATTAATTACTTTTCTGCTTATTAAGCGTTATTGGTATTAAGGTGTTAAGTAAACCACACTATATATTGCTATATGTTGTTGGGTGGGTATGGTATGTTTATAAAAAAAAG
>WSYH01016900.1:0-12591 GCA_036426205.1 Ascaphus truei
TGGCCATGTATACGCACTGATACGCTTGATCACTGATACCAGTATAAGCACGACGGATACTGTCTCATACATGTATAGAAACACTGATAACGTCTCTTTATATCATGTATAAAACACTGATATCTTTCTCTGATACATGTATAAGCACTACTCGAGCACTGATACTTCTTCTGAACCATGTATAAGCACTGAACTGTCACTGATAAATGTATAAGCACTGATACTGTCTCTGCACATGTATAAGAAGCACTGATACTGTCTCTGCTATGTATAAGCACTGATACGTGTCTCTGGCTCCTGTATAAGCACTGATACTGTCTCTGACATGTAGTAATCACTAATGATAATCGTCCTTATACATGTATAACACTGATTCCTGCTCTCATACATGTATAAAGCACTGATACTGTCTCTGAACATGTCATAGCACTGATACTGTCTCTTATACATGTATAAGACACTGATACTGTCTCTGGATACATTGTATACGCTCAAACTATACTGTCTCTGCCACAGGTATAAGCACTGATCTGTCTGCATACATGTATAAGCACTGATATGGTCCCTCTGATACATGTAGTCAGAGCACTGATTACTTGTCTCGATACATGTATAAGCACTGATATGTCTCATGATACTTTATAAGGACACTGATACTGTCTCTGATACATGTCTAAGCACGACACTGATTACATGTATAGCACTGATACTGTCCTCTATACATGGATAATCAACTGTATACTGTCTCAGGTCTCAACATGTATAAGCACTGATACTGTCTCTATACATGTATAAGCACTGATACTGTCTCTGTAACATGTGTAAGCACTGATACTGTCTCTGACTACATGTGTAACACTGATATACTGTCTCTGATACATGTATAAGCACTGATACTGCTCATTCCATACATTGTATAAGCCACTGTCTACTACTGTTCTCTATGATACATGTATAAGCACCTAACTACTGTTCATCTGTATCTGTTAAGCACTGATATCTGTCTCTTATACATGGTGAAGCACTGATATGTCTCTGATACATGTATTAGCACTGATTACTGTCTCTGATACGTGTATAAGCACTGATACTGTCTCTGACACTGTATAAGCACTATACGACTGCACTGATACTTATAACACTGATACTGTCTCTGATACATGTTAAGCACTGATAACTGTCTCTGATACATGTATAGCACTGATACTGTCTCGATACATTTATAAGCACTATACTGTCTCTGATACATGTATAGCACTGATACTGTCTCGTTACATGTAGAAGCACTGATGACTGTCTCTAGATATGTTATAAGCACAGCATGATACTGTCTCTATATTATGAGCACAGCTGGATACTATGTTAAGCACTGATACTGTCCTCTTATACATGTATAAGCACTGATACTGTCTCTGATACATTATAAGCACAGCACTGATACGTCTGATACATTAAGCTATACTGTCTCTGATACATGATAAGCACAGCACTGATAACTGTCTCTGATACTGTATAAGCACTTGATACTGTCTCTGACACATGTATAAGCACTGATTCTGTCTCTGACACATGTATAAGCACTGATACTGTCCCTCGTTATACATGTAATAAGCACTAATAGTGTCTCTGATACATGTATAGCCAACACTGATACTGTCCTGATACATGTATAAGCATCAACACTGATACTGTCTCTGATACTGTATAAGCACTGGATACTGTCTCTGATACATGTATACGACTCACATGTATACTGGTCTCTGAAACTGTCATAACGCTCAACACTGATACTGTCTCATGATCCATGTATAAGCCAACACTGATACTGTCTCTGACATGTATAAGCACTGATACTGTCTCTGATACATGTATAAGACATACAGCACTGATACATGATATAAGCCTGATACTGTCTCTGATACATGTATAAGCATGATCTGTCTCTGATACATGTATAAGCACTGATACTGCCTCTGCACATTGTATAAGCACTGATACTGTCTCACTGATACATGTATAAGCAATGATCTGACTACTGTCATCTGCTACATGTATAAGCACTGATACTGTCTCTGATACATAGTCATCAGCCTGATACTGTCTCTGATAATGTATCAACCTGATACTTACTGACTGACTTGCCTACTTATACATCTATAAGCACTGATTACTGTCTGTGATACATGTATAAGCACTGATACTGTCTCTGATACATGTACAGTATCTGAACACAAGAAAGAAGTTACTTTCAAACTGTACACATCGCTGGAGCATAGGAGGAACGGGGGGCTAGGTGCCGCAGTACCTGATGTAACATTCAGCAGGAAGGGGGCTAGGTGCTGCAGTACCTGTGTTACCTTCAGAGGAAGGGGCTAGGTGCTGCAAGTTCACTTGGTAACTTCGAGGAAGGGAGGCTAGGTGCTGCAGTACCTTTCACATTCAGCAGGAAAGGAGGCTAGGTGCTGCAGTACCTGTGTAACATTCAGAGGAAGGAGGCTAGGTGCTGCAGTACCTGTGTAACATACAGAGGAATGGGGGGGGGGTAGGTGCTGCAGTACCTGTGTAACATTAGAGGAAGGAGGCCAGGTGCTGCAGTACAGGTTGTAACATTCAGAGGAAGGAGGCAGGTCTGCAGTACCTGTGTAACCATACAGAGGAAGGAGGTTAGGTGCTGCTAGTACCTGTGTAACATTCAGGAGGAAGGGGAGCTAGGTTTTGCAGTACCTGTGTAACATTCAGAGGAAGGAGGCTAGGTGCTGCAGTACCTGGTAACATACAGAGGTAGGGGGGGGGGATAGGTGATGCAGTATCCTGTAGAACATTCAGAGGAAGTGAGGCTAGGTGCTGCAGTACCTGTGTAACTTCGAGGAAGGGGGTCTAGGTGCTGCAATACCTGTGTAAATTCAGAGGAAGGAGGCTAGGTGGCTGCAGTACATGTGTAACATTCAGAGGCAAGGGAAGCCAGGCTGCTGCGTACCTGTGTAACATTCAGAGGAAGGAGGCTAGGTGCTGACCCGTACCTGTGTACATTCAGGAGGAAGGGGGTTAGGTGCTGCCAGTACCAAGTTGTGATTTTAGAGGAAGGGGGGCTAGGTGCTGCAGTACCTGTGTAACATTCGAGAAGGGGGGGGGGTAGGTGCTGCAGTAACTGTGTACATTCAGAAGAAGGAGGCTAGGTGCTGCAGTACCTGTGTAACATTCAAAGGAAGGGGAGCTAGGTGCTGCAGTACCTGTGTAACATTCAGAGGAAGGGGGCTAGGTGCTGCAGTACCTGTGTAACATTCAGAGGAAGGAGGCTAGGCTCAGTACTGTGTACATTCATAGAAGGAGCAGGTGCTGCAGTACCTGTGTAACATTCAGAGGAAGGGGAGCTAGGTGCTGCAGTACCTGTGTAACATTCAGAGGAAGGGGAGCTAGGTGCTGCAGTACCTGTGTAACATTCAGAGGAAGGGGGGCCGGTGATGGTGCTGTGAGCATTTACATGACACAAAGCTATGAATTGCCTCTATTTCAGTCTTATACTTTATCCCCCCCTCTACCCGCAGCTAACCCCTTCTCTGCTTCTTCACCCACAAAACATACTCTTTGTTTGTATTCACATATGGTTGTAGGTGATTTCGAATCACGAGGGGCCTGATCCTTACACAGCTCACCCCCCATCTATCCTGACTTTAGATGGTACCATTCCCTGCTCAGACGAAGACCAGAGCTAAAGACGCGGAGCTAAAGACCGGAGCTAAAGAAGACCGGAGATAAAGACCGGACATAAAGACAGCGATAAAAGACCGGGATAAGACAGCGATAAAGACCGCAGATAAAGACGCAGCGATAAAGACAGGAGATAAAGACGCCGGAGATAAAGACCGGAGATAAAGACCGGAGATAAAGACCAGCGATAAAGACCAGCGATAAAGACCAGCGATAAAGACCAGCAATAAAGACCAGTTGTTCACGAGAGCGCAAACTTTCTTTATCTTTGTTGGTGCTAACTTTTCTCACCAATTTCCTTAAATACTCTCACACACCTGTTTCCTAAGGAATCCCACAAACGACGCGCCCTGCGTTTCCTGGGGGTGTGAGGGGGGATTGTGCTTTCCTTGGCCAGTTCTTGGATAAAATACATACTTGCGTATAGTGAATATCCCAAAGTACTTACGCAATTGCTGCTGCTTTTTTAGGAGGGGCAGCAGAGATCCCCGACGACTGAGATTAAAAAACCTGCTGCTTGGCGACCTTCGTGTTTGGTCCGATCCCTCCTCAGGAAAACACTAGCTATCCAATGGCAACAAGCAAAACTGACGAGCAACAACAGCCATGGAGTCAGGGTCAGAAAAAAGTATACAACAACTTTATTTTGGTAGGCCTAGGTAATAGGAGGCACTGGAGACACTCTATGCGTTTCGCACCTCCTTGATAACCCCCAATATGTGTGAAACGCGTAGTGAGGGTGTCTCAGTGCCTTCTTTTTGCTTAACTACCAATAAAGTATTTTATTTATTTTTCTGACCCTCACTCCCATGGCTGTGCGCTGCTTCCATTTTGTTTGTTGCCATTGGATTTTGTTACCTGCAGCTGTTCACACCTAAACAGAGACTCCATGAGTGGGTTAAAGAAGACTTAAAACGTAAGTACGTTGGATTTACATATTTTCTGGATGTGTGCTAAAAAAATCTATTTATGACATTTCCAATGAGGAATTAGGGGTGCGGATCGCTACCAACGCGCTCACCTATACCTTCCGGGAATAATTATCCAATTATTAAGAAGAGTGCAAGACTCTACAAAGATACTTTGAAAATTTTACTCTACCACCCACTACACTCCAATATGGAGGTTCTCTATATATGTACTTTGATATTTCTATAAAGATTCTTGTGCTAAGGATCTTTTTCTAGAATTACTTGAGCATTCTTACACACAGACTTTGACTATATTGTCACACAAGATATCGCTGGACCAGGATGTCTCTGTGGCCACCGTAGTCATTACTGGATGTTAGATACTCCTGAGAATTGATCTACTTTAGGAAAGTGTTTTTATTCAACCCACCCTTTCCAGGTATAATTTTGGTTTCAAGTGTGTCCGTTCAACTTCACCAAGGTGTTGTTGGGGAGTCTTCCTTGTAAGAGATCATCCCCTCTCTTGTGGGCTTCTCCTTTGAGTGTCCGAGGCACACAATGGGCGGGCTGGCTGGCCAGCGAAGATGGTCCTTTTAAATTCCTTCAAGATTGAGGCGGTATCTTGTTCCAATAATCATTTTTCTTCAGGACAAAAAAAATATACGCGGCATCAAGTTCAGAGCGGAGAACTAACCAGCATGATAGTATTTCTAGTTCTGTTCTCACTATGACTAAGAAAAAAACTTATACCCTTTTTCCTATAACAACTATATGTAGGTAGTACTCCTCTTCTCACGATCAACCAAAGTATATATAGCAATTAATATTGACAGTAAGAAAACATATTTTCATCTTAAACAGTTATCTTTTAGACATTCGTGGTGAGACATTGTTACCTATATTTTTCTCTCTCAGACATAATCAATATCCATCAGATATCTAACAAACCTCCCTATTCCAGACTGATGTAACTGCTCTGCCAATCTATTGTATTAACGATGTTCCTAATCGCTAACACAGATCTCTATCATCCTTCAAATATTCGTGCTTTCTAAAGATGCTCTAGTCATACTGATTTCCGGTCTTAGCCCTCTCTCACATTCCAGACATCCTAGTTCTGCCTATACAATTTCAGCCACAACTCAAACATCCTCATTGTAATTACCACATCTAGTCAACCATAGATAAATAGAAGCTAAGACTAAATATGATTCTGAATCACACGAGACCTTGTACAATTTCTACCAACTTTCAACTTCTATTTATCCACCATCCCCTCTGGACCTCCACGGTGTCAAACAGCGAGACTCCCACTACTTCACAGTCCGCCTAACTTGTGTCTCGAAAAAGAGGTCTAGAAAACCATTAGATTTATTTGCAGTACAGTTATTGTGCCGGCTTCTACTAAGCTGCAGGTCCCCCCCCATTTACGTTAAATTATGTGTCTGCTTCTGTCCTCTGCACACGTTCATCAATTAGTGACCGCCATCCTCCAACATCCTATTCGATTCACTAGACTGGGCCCTCTTTGAGGCCGAACCCGTATATTGCCCAGGCCAAAGCATTCTTTATATACTCTCTGGTCTGCAGAGCACGCACCACAATATCCGCATTTACAAGAGTGCTCTTCATTACATGCTGACCTCAGCCCGACTGCCCAGACTGCATTGCAAAATGTATCAGTAATTGTATCAATGCTGAATTTATATGTATCAATGTTCGTCAGTATGTATAAATATGTGTTTATGATTGGGAAGGTCTATTGGGTATAAGAAATTAATACCGTTAATTGCAATTATTGAGCTCCTCACACTATGTGCTTCAGGCTGGTAGCAATGGCAGTGAATGACGTGTCCGTTTATTTTTGTATCAAACATCACTACTATACATAAGGGTTAACATATCTCTGGTGAGAGCATTGGAAATGGCCATGGGTGAAATATTTGGGATGTTACTTACTAAGGCATTTCAGAAAGATTTACAGTCTTTGATCTGCTTCTCTTTACTCTCTTAATCCCAGGGATCTCACCAGGAGATATCCTTATTCCTACACAAGACATTCATGCTGCCCAAAGTCAGAAACTGGAGTCGTTTGACACTGTCCACACCCCATGATGTTATACGCTGGCTCCCCAGCGGGAATGCAGCTTCATATCGCCGCCTTCCAAGACGGCTCCAGCCAAGGAGCAGAAAACGTCGTCAACAAACACGTACTCGAGTCAGGCATAGGCACAAATACACTGCAGGTCTATACTTTTATCAAAAGGTTTGATTCAGATGTTTTGCTTCAGCATGAAGATACAAGACATAAACAGATGTAATGAGTGCACCCATTAATGATCAAATAATACTAATCCTGGTTTGTTCCTATACATTTATTTTACAAAAACATTACTTCAGGCCATGAGAATATTTTTTACTTCCAGACCACAGGGACAGCCTTGGGCAGCAATGTGGCACCCTCTTATGCGAACCTATTATGATGGTCGGATTTGAAGACAGCATTATTTAAAACTCAATATACTGTATCTGTAACAGAATGATCTTCTACTGTCGGTACATTGACGACTTGTTCTCCTCCAGGACGGCACATGATGAGAACTAATGACTTTTTGAACTCCCTTGCAAGCTCTCCCACACCAGTACGCGTCATAAACTGCCGGCTGGCACACACTTTACCTTCTGGTGACTGGTCTAATATGATGGGTAGCAATTACATACGGTTGATCCCAGGGCCGCCAAAGCGGGGAACAAGGGGCACTGCGTCCGGGGACGGGGATCAGGGGGACAGGACCACTCGGGCCCTCAACGCGGACGCGTTTGCCAGTTCATTAAATACCATTTTTTTTTAAAGTTTTAAAAATGGCGACGATTATCCTGCGTTATCCGGCTATGCGGTAGTGGGGCTCTATTGGGTTCGGGGAGGGTTGGGGGGGTAGCTGCTATGGGTTCGGGGGGGGGGGGTGCGCTATGGGTTCGGGGGGGGGTGCCTATGGGTTCGGGGGGGGTGCGCTATGGGTTATAGGGGGGGTGCGCTATGGGTTCGGGGGCGGCTGGCGTCTGGGTTCGGGGGGGGATGGCGCTATTGGTTCGGAGGGGGGGGGTGCGCATAGGGTTCGGAGGGGGGGGGGGGGGGATAAGAAGGGTGTGTTTAGGGACTTTGTTTTTTTTTTTTTTTTTTTTTTTAGGGGGGTGCGCTATACATGTATAAGCACTGATACTGTCTCTTATACATGTATAAGCACTAATAGTGTCTCTGATACATGTATACGCTCAACACTGATACTGTCTCTGATACATGTATACGCTCAACACTGATACTGTCTCTGATACATGTATAAGCGGTAGGCCCCCTGTCAAGCAGCACAGGCTTATCCTTATCTTCATTCTGCTGTGGTAAGTCCTGTTCAGATCAGGCACCAGAGTATCATCCTGGGTTTCCCCCTTCATAGCCCTATCCTGAGTGGTAGACGCAGGCCTGGACTCTGTGCAGGCGTGAGCAAGAGGGGGTTTCTGCTGACATCACGAGGGGCGGGGCTAGCTCATATTTAGCCAGCCAACTCCGGTGAGTAAGAGTTAGAGTTGATAGTGATATCGAGAGTCTGGAGTTGCCAGTTAGTTATGCCGGGAGTATGCAGTTCAGTTAATATGCCATGAGTCAAGGAATCCTGGCGATCGGTCCGAGGATTTGGAGGAGACTACGGTCTCCCCTGCGCAGAGTGCAGGGCAGAGAGGAGGCGGAAAGATTCAGCGTCCTTATAGAAGTCTGATAGAATTATAGACTTGGTGACGCAGTGCCCTCACCCCACTGCCAGGGGGGATGGGGGAATCCAAGACCCACCGCGAGGCTAACCTCGGGGGTGGGCCACGGGGTATTTGAGCGCCTAGCCCAAGACCATCCTGCGGAGGAGCGACTTGGAGGGAAGGAGAGAGGAATTATCTGGGTGGAAGGCGAGTGGCGTAATAACCACTTCCTGGCTATTGTGTGGCAGCACCTGAATCCTACGCTAACAGCTGCCGAGTGTAAACATGTGATACACACTAACATGCCTTTTACCAACTTTTTTCATGTCCGCAGATATTTACCCCTTTTAATCTATAATTAATTGTTGAATTTTGCTTCACTATTTGGCGTTGTGCACTGTTTTCTTTGTTTTCCATTCTCCTATTGTTGTTGCGGCTGTCTGGAAGCCACTATCGTTGGGATATTGCGCTGCTCTGTCAATAAAAGAGACTATTCGTTTTATTCAAAGACTGTGTGTGACTTGGAAATACTACCCTGGACCCAAGGGTTTCTTCTATACCGGTCCTAGTCCCATAGTTCCTGGAGTATAGAAGATGGAGGCGCTGCACCACTAACGATCATGGAGTCTACCACCCAGAAGCCCAGTCCTCTGGCTCCCCAACAACATGCGGCGGAAGCTCAGGCCCTCCTGTTCCTCACAGGACGCACCCACACGCATGTAATCTGCCCTCATGCACCCTAGACACCACCTAGATTCTGGGGGAATGGGAAGCAGGTTACATTTGGAGGCACTGCTGAGATATGTCAGAACAGGACCGGCTGTATAGCAAGACGAACGGGCAGAGCGAATGCACTTCCGAGCAAGTGTTGGAGAAGGAATGGGTCTGCCCATAGAGAGGGGGTGTAGGAAGGGTGAATAGTTAGAGCTGACCGAGTCCCTTGAGGCAGGTAGCGTGAGGCAACTAGGGGGGTCAGCCTGTTAACCAGTCCAGGACCATGGCCCAGGCCCGCGCTATGAGTGGCCAAAAGGCAGAGAGCCCCGTACCTAGAACAGAGGTACCATAGCTATCACCCAACACCGCCCCACAGAACACTTGCTGGTAACAATCGAGTACAGTGCAACGGAGAAGAGATTTCCGCTGAGCCTGGGGTAGCAAGCCACCATCAATTTTAGTGATAAACAGAATGCAGACACCTAGTTGACAGTCAGTCAGTGTATTAGGTATGGGCGAGATTACCGTTAGACATTGAGGATAGGGCACTGACATTTGTAGGACTCGTCCAAATGGCGGCCATCCCTACATGCGCTCGCGAGCAAGGACAGTGATCTAAAATGGCGGTTCCCGCCAGCCTGGAGCAAGCCGTGCGTTTGCACAGAGACATCAGGAGAATGTGGCGGGACATGTGTAACAATTTGGTGCCAAACCCGGATGTCTTGCAAGGGGAGCAGAGCGGCGCGAAAGCCAAAGCCCACCCATCTTGTCGTGAATGGTCACAAAGCCCGGCCACGTCACGCTGAAGAGAAAAGATCCCGCCTCTGGATTCCCACCAGAGGGAGGGGGCCCAAGGAAGAGAATCAGGAAGTCCTCCCCAGCGAAGGGGATCGGAAGCCTGAGCGACCAGCGTCACTTTTGTCTGGCATTCGAGGAGCAAGGAGCTTGAAACTCTGAGCTGTTCCCCCCTGAGCGAACCATGTCCGAGATAGTTACTTCCATCTACCAATTACCAGAGGCCTACTGGTAGTGGAGTAGCCGAGCACGAATACGTTCGGTGTTTTGCGTCCACTGCGGAATAACCTGGGTAGCTGTACCAAAGCACCAGGGCCCGCTGCCTGAATGTGGCGCATTTTATCTTGGCCGTAACGCAGTCCCCGTCGGCCCTTTGTTCGGAACACCCGCGGGGTGCCTCTCCAGACCTTGACGGAGTGTGGCGGACGAAAAGAAAGACTGCCCTGGGTTCCCTTTATACCATATCGGAGAACCAAGGCTCCGCTCGCTATTAACTGGGCGACGGCAACAGAGAAGAGCGCAAACCGCAGTGAAGGTACCATACGAGAAAACTTTGTACCTATACCCACTGGTTGTATCACCGAAAACCGGGTGACCCCCCAGCGGAGGAGCCGATGGGGTATTTTTTCAGAGACGAGATTGGCGTGACGTCGTTGGCGATGCGCCTACCGCGAACCACTCAAAGGCATCAAGAGAGAGCTCAAACAAGTCGGAGACCATCCGACGCGAGCGCTGGTGCGGCTGGAGGCCCGTAGAGTCCCACCCGCATTGGGGACTCCACAGTGCAACGAGACGGAGACCGAGACGATCCTAGAGGCCCGATGTCATCAAAAAGCAGCGGCGTAATGAGAACCCCACCACCCCCTTACTCCCGCCAGGCGTGCAACCGCACTCACAGTGAACGAGAAGAGAGGCTTGAGGCCCTACTTGTTTCGGATGTGCCCGATCTCCACCACCGCCCGCCGCGTCCTCCGACGCTCCTGCCTGTGCGTGACCCCGGAGACGGATCTGGAGGGGTAATTCTGCAGGGGCGATCCCTGTACTACAACGGTTTCCCCTTCCACTGGAGAAGAAAAGTCCTGGGGGAGTGTTCTCCTCTCGAAGCCATAGACTCAGCCATCGCTCGCGCTGCCCTACAGAGTCGGCCCCTCCCGAGACTCCATGAGTCATGGCGAGAGTGCCTTTAAGCACCGATCCTTTGGGCCTGGTGTCCACCGCTTGCTGGACAATGCCCTGGACGTTCCGCCAGCCCCGGCCATAACCCACTGCCCACTGTCGCCGCCACTGCCCCTGCCCCCTCCCGATATGGTGCCACCGGAGACCTACCAGGGATAAGTTATGTAAACACCCCATACTCCAAGGACTTGCGGGACTGGGAGTTTGAGTGAGGAAGGGTCTGATGGGGCGCTACCGTATTCAAGTGTTATACCTGTACCTACCCTGTGTATACGCTCAACACTGATACTGTCTCTGATACATGTATAAGCACTGATACTGTCTCTGATACATGTATACGCTCAACACTGATACTGTCTCTGATACATGTATACGCTCAACACTGATACTGTCTCTGATACATGTATAAGCTCAACACTGATACTGTCTCTGACATGTATAAGCACTGATACTGTCTCTGATACATGTATAAGCACAGCACTGATACATGTATAAGCACTGATACTGTCTCTGATACATGTATAAGCATTGATACTGTCTCTGATACATGTATAAGCACTGATACTGCCTCTGACACATGTATAAGCACTGATACTGTCTCTGATACATGTATAAGCACTGATACTGTCTCTGATACATGTATAAGCACTGATACTGTCTCTGATACATGTATAAGCACTGATACTGTCTCTGATACATGTATAAGCACTGATACTGCCTCTTATACATGTATAAGCACTGATACTGTCTGTGATACATGTATAAGCACTGATACTGTCTCTGATACATGTACAGTATCTGAACACAGAAAGAAGTTACTTTTCAAACTGTACACATCGCTGGAGCATGGAGGAAGGGGGGCTAGGTGCCGCAGTACCTGTGTAACATTCAGAGGAAGGGGGCTAGGTGCTGCAGTACCTGTGTTACATTCAGAGGAAGGGGGCTAGGTGCTGCAGTACCTGTGTAACATTCAGAGGAAGGGAGGCTAGGTGCTGCAGTACCTGTGTAACATTCAGAGGAAGGAGGCTAGGTGCTGCAGTACCTGTGTAACATTCAGAGGAAGGAGGCTAGGTGCTGCAGTACCTGTGTAACATACAGAGGAATGGGGGGGGGGGTGGTGGTAGGTGCTGATTAACTGTCGTAACATTCAGAGGACCGGAGGCTAGGTGCTGCAGTACCTGTGTAACATACAGAGGAATGGGGGGGGGGGTAGGTGCTGCAGTACCTGTGTAACATTCAGAGGAAGGAGGCTAGGTGCTGCAGTACCTGTGTAACATTCAGAGGAAGGAGGCTAGGTGCTGCAGTACCTGTGTAACATACAGAGGAAGGAGGTTAGGTGCTGCAGTACCTGTGTAACATTCAGAGGAAGGGGAGCTAGGTTTTGCAGTACCTGTGTAACATTCAGAGGAAGGAGGCTAGGTGCTGCAGTACCTGTGTAACATACAGAGGAAGGGGGGGGGGGGTAGGTGCTGCAGTACCTGTGTAACATTCAGAGGAAGGAGGCTAGGTGCTGCAGTACCTGTGTAACATTCGAGGAAGGGGG
>WSYH01001710.1:0-17179 GCA_036426205.1 Ascaphus truei
TACATTGTACTGTGGTGTGTTTACAATAAACCATTTTTTTACAACATCGTATTACATTTTCTTCCATCTTTCTTTTCAACATTATTATGAAACCTTTACAACAAATACTCACCTATTGTTCCACCATTTATAAATAATACTACCTATTACGCATTTACATCCCGGGCAACGCCGGGTCTCTCAGCTAGTATATATATATATATGTTGAATGTTAGATTATGAATAAACTGAAGGGCTGCTAAAGCTGGGCCTTTGTCTTGCAGTTGCTTACAGTATATCAGGGGTGGACAACTCCAGTCCCCAAGCACCCACAACAGGTCAGGATTTCAGGATATCCCAGCTTCAGCACGGGTGGCTCAATCAGAGGCTCAGTCACAGACTGAGACTCTGATTGAACCACTTGTGCTGAAGCAGGGACTGATTGAGCCACCTGTGCTGAAGCAGGGACTGATTGAGCCACCTGTGCTAAAGCTAGGACTAATTGAACCACCTGAGCTGAAGCTTGGATAGCCAGAAAACCTGACCTGGGGGGGAGGGGCTTGAGGACTGGAGTTGATCACCCCTGGCTAATATAACCTAAAAAATATATCTTGATTTCAGTCAGCGACTCTGTGGGATCTGCGTCCCCTGTAGGATCTGCGTCCCCTGTAGGATCTGCGTCCCCTGTAGGATCTGCGTCCCCTGTAGGATCCGCGTCTCCTGTAGGATCCGCGTCCCCTGTAGGATCTGCGTCCCCTGTAGGATCTGCGTCTCCTGTAGGATCTGCGTCCCCTGTAGGATCTGCGTCTCCTGTAGGATCTGCGTCCCCTGTAGGATCTGCGTCTCCTGTAGGATCTGCATCCCCTGTAGGATCTGCGTCCCCTGTAGGATCTGCGTCCCTTGTAGGATCTGCGTCTCCTGTAGGATCCGCGTCCCCTGTCGGATCCGCGTCCCCTGTAGGATCTGTGTCCCCTGTAGGATCTGCGTCCCCTGTAGGATCTGCGTCCCCTGTAGGGTGTAGGATCTGCGCCCCTTAGGATCTGCGTCTCCCTGTAGGAGGTCGTGCCTCCCCTGTAGAGCCTAATCTGCGTCCCCTGTAGGATCTGCGTCATCCCCTGTATGATCTGCGTCTCCCCCTGTGGATTCTGCGTCCCTGTAGGATACGCCTGGATCGGCCCCTGTTGGATCTGCGTCCCCTGTAGATCTCGTCCCTGTAGATCCTGTTCGTGGATCCGCGTCCCATGTAGGATCCGTGTCCCCTGTAGATCCGCGTCTCCGTAGAATCCGCGTCCCTTGTTAGATGACGTACCTGTCGGATCGCGCTCTGTAGGAGCCGCGTTCCAGGAACGCGCTGTCGGTCTGCGTCCCCTGTAGGATCTGTGTCCTCTGTAGGGATATCTGCGCGGGTCCGCTATGTAGGATGCTGCGTCCCTGTACGATCTGACGTCCCCTGTAGGATCTACTGGTCCCCGTAGGACTACGTCCCACTGTAGGACTGTCTCTATGACGTCCCCTGTCGGATCTGCGTCCCTGTAGGAGTCGTCGTCTCCTGTAGGATCTCATCCCCCTTGTATGTTCCCCTGTAGGATCTGCAGACCATGTAGGATATGCATCCCCTGTAGGATCTGCGTCCCCTGTAGGATCCTCGTCTCCTGTAGGATCTGCGTCTCCTGTAGGATCTGCGTCTCCTGTAGGATCTGCGTCTCCTGTAGGATCTGCGTCCCCTGTAGGATCTGCGTCCCCTGTAGGATCTGCGTCCCCTGTAGGATCTGCGTCCCCTGTAGGATCCTCGTCTCCTGTAGGATCTGCATCTCCTGTAGGATCTGCGTCCCCTGTTTGATCTGCGTCCCCTGTAGGATCTGCGTCCCCTGTAGGATCTGCGTCCCCTGTAGGATCCTCGTCCCCTGTAGGATCTGCGTCTCCTGTAGGATCTGTGTCTCCTGCAAGGTGTACAGTTAAATCTGTGCATCCCTTTTGAAGGTTTACATCGCTCACTTTAGGTGGAGGACAGGGAGGATGGATTCTATAGGAGATAACGTCACATTTTATGGGGACAAAACTCATCATATTTCTCTAATGTATTGTATCATATTCAATCAGTATACATAAAGAAAATGCCACTGCTTACCTAGGTTATTGTGGAGATATGAGTGCAGCTGGAAACACTAACCATGCCAGACATTGTTAGAAAAGATGTTCTTAGGGTGGTGGTTAAAACCTATATAGACTTCTTCACCCAATTTGCAAAATGTGGGGTCCCCTACAGTGTGGGGCCTCGGGCAGTTACCCACTTTGCCCTTACCTAAAGCTACAGTATGTACAGTATGTTAACATTTATATAGCACCATCCACATACTTAGTGCTTCACAGCAGTAATACACAGGGCATAATAATAGGAGACATAATGGGGAATAAGCGCTACATACAGAAAGTAAGGATTCCACTTGCCAGGGCCAGACACATACTTAATTGAAATACTTTATTTTGCAATAAATACAACTTTACTGACTGCAGGAACCTATTCCACGTAGTTTCCCAGAGCACACACAGTGTTATTGGGTTGATAAGTCTAAGGCCCTTAGGACTGGGTTACAGTATGGTGTCAGACCCAAGAGGATCAAAAGTTTAACCATCCCAATCTCGGTAATTCAGAACAACAGCTCTAGCAGTGTGAGCAAAACCAGCTGATGGGTTGCAGTGCACACTGCCTACTAACAGCATACCACCAAGCGATATCTATTGTGTAACCTTGAAAGCACTTCGAGTACAAAGTAATAATATGTACTGAGGGCAATGAGTTACTGTGGCCAGGTGACATTAAATAAAAGATGAACAGAACATGGGCAACCTCACTCTACTGGGTTAGAAGAAAATGGGTGCCGCCTCTTCTGCTGCTCTGGGGATTACACAGTCATAACTGTGGGTTGACACGCAATCACTATTATTATCTGTAGATGAATATTCTTGGTAACATACTGGATGTTATACATTTTCATCTTATTAGACCAGATCTGTGTAATCTTGTTAATATCTATTATACAGGAGGCCTTGAACTCCTACTACTGTATATACCTATCTATTTAAGCGGATAGGGTCTCTTTCGGGGTGACTGCACCTCTGAAGAAGCCAATGTGTGATTTAATGTGTTTTGATTTTTCAATCTGCATTATGAAACAAGCTCTAGATGAGGAGTTTTCTGTTCTGCAAATATAAATATTCAGGCTCCTTCATTGCTTATCATTTTGCTTAAATTACCACTAAGTCCTAGGCCTCACTGTGAGGACCAGCACACACTGTGCTACGATCACCCTCTGATCTTGTACTTTATATAGTTACATTTTCTTTTATTATTCACTTCATTCTGTCTCTTAATAAATGTATTGCTTTTTAACTCACTTAGGTTAATACATCACGGATACCTTGAATTACGTTAATGTATCCTCTATGTTGCTGCTCTTTGGAGGTCCTTTCTGATTTGTTTGTAATTACATAGTTACATATACAGTAGTTTCAAAGTAGATGAGGTTGAAAAAAGACATGCGTCAATCAAGTTCAACCTATGCTAAATTTAGACATCAGATACTTTATCCTATATCTAGACTTACTTATTGATCCAGAGGAAGGCAAACAAAAAAACCCATTATGGGGAAAAATAAATTCCTTCCTGACTCCAAGAATTGGCAATCAGATTACTCCCTGGATCAACATCCTTCCCATGTTTACTTATAAGGTATATCCTGGTATACTTTTCCTTTATAAAAAGATGTCCAACCTTTTTTTGAACAAATCTATTGTATCTGCCATAACAGTCTCCATGGGTAATGAATCCCACACTGTAACTGCCCTTACTGTAAGGAACCCTTTCCTTTGTTGCTGGTGAAATCTCCTTTCCTCCAACCTTAAGGGGTGCCCCCGAGTCCTTTGTACTGCCCGTGGGATGAATAGTTCTTTTGAAAGCTCCTTGTATTGTCCCTGAATATATTTGTATATAGTTATCATATCCCAACTTAGACGCCTCTTTTCTAATGTAAATAACTGTAATTTAGCTAGCCTCTCCTCATAAGTTAGAATGTCCATCCCCTTTATTAATTTGGTGGCTCTTCTCTGCACTCTCTCTAGTTCCATAATGTCTTTTCTTAGGATTGGTGCCCAAAATTGTACTCCATATTCAATGTGTGGTCTTACTAATGCTTTGTAAAGGGGCATAATTATGTTTACTTCCCTTCCATCGATTGCCCGTTTGATGCAAGATAAGATCTTGTTTGCCTTTGCAGCTACTGCCTGACATTGGGCACTATTGCTAAGCCTGCTGTCTACAAGCACTCCTAAATCTTCTCCATCAAGGATTCTCCTAATTTATCCCCATTTAAATTGTAAGATTACTGTTTATTCTTGTTTCCCAAATGCATAACCTTACATTTATCTGTATTAAACATCATCTGCCATTTACCTGCCAAAGTTTCTAGTCTCTCTAGGTCCTTCTGAAGAGAAATTACATCCTGCTCTGATTCTACTTTACACAATTTAGTGTCATCAGTAAAGATGGAGACTTTACTCTCTATGCCAACCTCAATCAAGGTTAATACTAAACAAGTTTAAAGCAGGGGTCCCAGTACAGATCCCTGAGGTACTCCACTCACGACTTTAGCCCAACCTGAAAAAGTTCCATTTATGACAACCCTCTGTTGTCTGTCCTTTAACCAGTTTTCAATCCAGGTGCATATATTTTTATTGAGTCCAATTTGCTTTATTTTGTACACCAACCTCTTGTGTGAAACCGTATCAAAAGCCTTTGCAAAATCTAAGTAGATCACATCAACTGCATTACCCTGGTCTAAATTCCTACTTACCTCCTCAAAGAAACAAATAAGGTTAGTTTGGCATGATCTATCCTTCATAAATGCATGCTGACTATTACTAATTATTTTGTTTTCCATTAGGTATTTCTGAATATTATCCCGTATTAAACCTTCAAGTAGTTTCCCCACTATTGAAGTCAGGCTTACAGATCTGTAATTCCATGGTTGTGATCTAGTTCCCTTTTTAAATATAGGCACCACATCTGCTTTACGCCAATCTTGTGGTACTGAGCCTGTGGAAATGAAGTCCTTGAATATCAAATGTAATGGTTCTGCTATTACTGAGCTTAACTCCTTGAGAACTCTTGGATGTATGCTATCGGGGCCAGGTGCCTTATTTACTTTAATTTTATCAAGCCACTTATGAACTTCTTCCTCAGTTAACCAATTGTTCATTAATATGGAGGTGGTGGCTTCCTCCTTTGGCACTACTATTGAAATTGATTTTTCCCTGGTAAACACAGAGGCAAAGAATGTGTCTAATACCTCTGCTTTTTCCTTATCTCCAATAATCTGCCTACCCATCTCACACTGAAAGGGTCCTATATTTAATTTTCTCATTTTTTTGTTATTAAGGTACTTAAAGAACTTTTTAGGGTTGATCTGACTTTCTATTGCAATCCTTATTTCATTATACATTTTTGCTACAGTAATCTGATTACCCTTTTGCAATTTTTGTTACATTCCTTATAATTCTGATACGATGCATCCATCCCTTCTAACTTTAAGTATCTAAACGCCTTCCTCTTCTTGTCCATTTCCTCCCCTACCTGTTTATTCAGCTACATTGGTTTAGACTTATTTTTTTTATATTTATTACCCAAGGGTATACACTGATGAGTGTGCTTTTCTAACAATGTTTTTAAGACTGCCCAATTATCTTTCACGTTTTTCCCTGCAAAGACATCACCCCAATATATTCCTTGTAGATTATTCCTCAATTTATTAAAATCTGCCTTACTAAAGTTTAAGGTCTTTGTTGAACCCAAGTAATATGGTTTGCGATAATTTATTTCAAATGAGACCATGTTATGATCACTGTTACCCAAATGTTCCAGGACTTGAACATTTGCTACTACTTCTACATTGTTTGATATGACCAAATCCAGTATTGCCCCTCTCCTGGTTGGTTCCTCAATAATTTGGGTCATATAATTGTCTTTAAGCACCCCAAAAACTGTTTCCTTTCATTATAATGCTAATCTCATTGCCCCAGTCTGTCTGGATAATTAAAATCCCCCATTATGCAAACTTGACCCAGTTTTGATGCCTTCTCCATTTGCAAAATATTTTAGCTTCCTCAATCTCACAGATATTTGGTGGTTTATAGCATATTCCCACAAACATTTTCTTTATACTTTTACCTCTACTGCTAATTTCTATCCACAAGGTCTCTACATTTTCATCATTCCCTTCATAGACATCATCCCTTATAATAGGTTTTAGATTCGGTTTAACATATAAACATACTCTACCTCCCCTTCTATTTGCTCGATCCTTCCGAAAAAGGGAATAACCCTCTAAATGAACTATCCAGTCATGAGTTTCATCCCACCATGTTTCAGTAATGCCTGTGATATCATACTGCTCCCTTGCAGCTATTAATTCAAGCTCCCCCATTTTATCTGTCAGGCTTCTTGCATTAGCAGGCGTGCATTTAAGGTTTTCTCCATCTGTACTATTATCTTATCTGCTCCTTCCTTTCTGCTCCAATTGTATTTAGTGTTTAAAAGTTTTCTAGTATTATCTGTATTTAACGTGGGTGTCCATGGCAAAGCGACACTGTTCAAAGTCACATTGGTGACGCAGCGTCATTTGACTCTACGGTTCAGAAGGAGGAAAGGGGCGACAGTAAGGAGGTGGCCACAACAGCTAAGTGCCTAGGGGCGACGGATCATCAAATCCGCCGCGGGCCCCCATTCTACCTCCATGACCACTAAATATCTTCCCCATACCTATCTATTCTATTTAGTTCATTATCTGTTTCTTGTCCCGCCCCCTCCGTCCTGTCCCTGTATTGTATTTGTATTTAAAGTTACTTTGTCCAGGTCATTATACATCTCTAAGGTGTATTTTACTCACTTGGAGTATTTAGGAGTACACCTCATCTAAAGGATTGCCTTCTCTCTCTCTCTCTTCATATTCTAATAGAGATTAAATAAAACACGTTTTCTGACACACACAATTGAAAACAAGGTGAAGCACAGCTGTGACAGCTGTGACAGTCATCAGCTGGTTTAGCTCACACTGCTAGAGCTGTAGCTTGGAACAGCACTGGTTGTGGGTTCGAGTCCTGATGGGTCTGCCACCATTCCTGTCATTAGCTTGGTGCCTTAGGCTTAGTATGAAATGTTGGTATGGAAATCCTTTTATAAAGTGTTGGACGGGACTCATTTAAATATACTTTGCATAGGCATTCGCATATCACCCAGGTGTGCTTTTTCAGAAAAGAATAGTCTCCCTAATTTATTTGGAGGGACGGCTGAGGGGGATGTGTATATATATGTGTATATATATATGTGTATATATATGTGTATATATATGTGTATATATATGTGTATATATATGTGTATATATATATATGTGTATATATATGTGTATATATATGTGTATATATATATATATATATATATATATATATATATCATACACAAACTGGCATCCTGCTGTGAATGATTGCTAGAAAGCTCTCTGTCTGGCTCTGAAGCCATCGGCAAATTCAACAAAGCCCTCCCTGATTGCAACCAACAACAAATTTGAATGAATCCACCTGTCCCGTCAGGTAAGAAGAGCAGAGTTCAGCGAAATTTCAGGAATCTAATCTTCACTGTTTTGCCCATCTATAGTAGGAAGAACCTACATAGCACCCAGGAGAGACACCCAGGGCCCCGAATAAGAAGGGATACCCTGAGCGATAGAAAATGTCTGTAGAAAAGAATAATGAGAGATCTAATCACAGCCTTTCAATGGCCACGAGGGATAATTCTATAACTCCAAAGTAATAAGTCAATGGTTATTTTCCTCTGAAAACAGCACAAACAGCCACTTTGGTGGATTTAGAATGAGGCTCATTGAGTCCCTTGTAAAGCCATCTCTTCTTTGCTCGGGAAGATTTTACAGCGTATTCAATAGGGATCAAAAAGAGTTCATCATAGTAACAGATTCTTTATTTTGCCATTGGGAGGAGTACCACATTGTGATAAAACGGGTAATCGTCCGGTAACCCTCTGCTTTGGAAAGCTCTGTACATGTGAATAAGAGACCATTGAGGTTTGGAAAGATCTGTACACGTGAATAAGAGTACTTTGAGGTTTGGAAAGCTCTGTACATGTGAAGACAAGACCTGTGAGGTTTGGGAAGCTCTGTACATGTGAAGAAGAGACCTGTGAGGTTTGGGAAGCTCTGTGCATGTAAAGAAGAGACCTGTGAGGTTTGGGAAGCTCTGTACATGTGAAGAAGAGACCTGTGAGGTCTGGGAAGCTCTGTACATGTGAAGAAGAGACCAGCGAGGTTTGGAAGCTCTATACATGTGAAGAAGAGACCTTTGAGATTTGGAAAGCTCTGTACACACGAAGAAGAGACCTTTGAGATTTGGAAAGCTCTGTACACACGAAGAAGAGACCTGTGATGTTTGGATACTTCTGAACACATGAAGAAGAGACCTGTGAGGTTTGGATACTTCTGAACATATGAAGAGGAGACCTGTGAGGTTTGGATACTTCTGAACACATGAAGAAGAGACCTGTGAGGTTTGGATACTTCTGAACACATGAAGAAGAGACCCGTGAGGTTTGGATAGTTCTGAACACATGAAGAAGAGACCTGTGAGGTTTGGATACTTCAGAACACATGAAGAAGAGACCTGTGAGGTTTGGATACTTCTGAACACATGAAGAAGAGACCTGTGAGGTTTGGATAGTTCTGAACACATGAAGAAGAGACCTGTGAGGTTTGGATAGTTTGAATAGGAAGAAGAGATTGTGAGGTTTGGATAGTTCTGAACACATGAAGAAGAGACCTGTGAGGTTTGGATAGTTCTGAACACATGAAGAAGAGACTGTGAGGTTTTTATACTTTGAACACATGAAGAAGAGACCTGTGAGGTTGGATAGTTCTGAACACATGAGAAGAAGGACTGTAGGTTGGATACTTCTGAACACAGAGAAGAGACCTGTGAGATGTGTGGTTGGATAGTTCTGAAACACTGAAGAAGAGACCTGTGGGTTTGGGTATTCTGAAACACATGAAGAAGAGACCTGTGAGGTTTGGATAGTTCTGAACACATGAAGAAGAGACCTGTGAGGTTTGGATAGTTCTGAACACATGAAGAAGAGACCTGTGAGGTTTGGATAGTTCTGAACACATGAAGAAGAGACCTGTGAGGTTTGGATAGTTCTGAACACATGAAGAAGAGACCTGTGAGATTTGGATAGTTCTGAACACATGAAGAAGAGTTGTATTGAGTTCAGTGGTGACCTGAAAATGAAGATATGAGCTGGAGTTAAAAGCCAATGTCAGCTCTCCCTGTGACTTTGTGCACGTCCCTGTATATAGCACTATATACCTCCTTCCTTATCCTGCTGAAGGTACCAACGTGATATCTCAGGGGAGGCGCTCACTGTGCCTCCCCAGTTCCATGTACAGAGCTGCAAACACTGCCGGGGAACTCCTGTTCTCACTTTAAGGTCAGAGCGCCCGTGTTTGTTTTGAGCCCTGGTGAGGGAGCGGATAGGTGGAAACGCAGACTGTAAAATAAACACAGAGATTATTATTCTTTGTCTCTGTGTACGGAGATCTGCTGTCATTATTTATTGTTTACATTGAAGCAGGGGGGTCTCCGGAGGTGAACCCCATTAATTTCAGCTCTGGGGATCCCCTGCTTCCGGAGATATAGACCTCTGTAGGGGGTGCCGGTAGCCCCTGCGGCTGGGGTTTAGGGCCAAAAAGGAAGCTAGCCCAGCTGGAGTGGCTACCGGCCGCTCCAATGGAGGCCTATATCTCCAGAAACAGGGGGCCCCCAGAGCGGAAATTAATGGGGTTCAAACCCTCTTCTTCAATGCAGTATAGAAAAATGTAAATAATAAAACACAGTAAAACATTAAACATACATACATTACCTTAGTGCCTAACCGCTAAGGTAATCAAGGGGTTAACCCCCCCAGAGGCCTAACCACCCACCCCGGGGCAACAAACCGCACCACACACTGTAATGGGCAATAGCCGTATTAGCCAAATATGGCCTTTGCTCATTCAAATATACTCTACAGTACATGAAATTAAAATACAAATTACAATAGAAATAAACACTAATCATGTAATCCATTGATTGTGACTGGCTAGCGATGCCCTTAATGGGGGCTTATCAATGGGTACCAGATAGTAAATAATAATAACTTTATTTAATGTAGCACTTTTCTCCCAATGGGACACAAAGTGCTTCACAATGACAGCACAGCGCGCGGTACGCAGCATTGTACATAGGATTGTTACAGACACAATCCCTGTCCCGCAGAGCTTACAATCTATCACTTTGGTGAATAAGGCACAGGGCGATTAGGTGTTTTACCCAAGGTCACAAGGAGCTGACACTGGGAATTTAACCAGGCTCCCCTGCTTCAGTGTCATAGATGACACAGTCAGCATCCTTAAACCCTGAACGGCACCTTGTGTTACTCACCCCTGCCAGGATGAAGGCTGTCCTCCTCCTCATAGTCAGCGATACCAACATCCAAGAAAAGGCAGATCCCAACCATGAAAACACTATCTACTGGACTGGAATTGAGGTGTAACCTCTCCTGCTACCCCCCCCTGACCGCCCCGGGTGGCCAAACCAACCACCCCTTCCCCCCGCAGCAACTACCCCCTTCACCTACCCATTCTACCCCCCCACCACCACACACAGTGTATTGTATTTTTCTCTTATTTCTTATCTCTTATACTAAAATATGAATGATAAAAAGGGGTACATTGGACGTGCCATGTAAAGCTGCAGATATCGGCGCCCAGACGCGTTGGAAGAATTTCCTCTGGCGTCACGGATGCCGAACATGTTCGTCTCGTTACTTATGTTTTACACGGATTTCGTAGGTTCAAAGATTGATGGGACAAGAACTCCGAATAAACCTTCCCCGGAGAATATCTGGTATTTTGTCACCGCCGGCCTGTTCGCCGCGTTGTTACCCTCGGCGCGGTTATCTTCGTTCGCTTCATATGAGGATTAACGGGACAGTTCAGGACGGCCGGAATTGACCAGCACGGAGGTAACAAAGGAGAGGGCCAAATATTTCAGAAATTGAAGACGTCCTGTGAGTGTGCTGATTAAAAAAAACGACTATTTACCCATGTATGTATGTATAACTTTATTTATATAGCGTCCACAGTGTACTCTGTGCTTTACAAAAGAGACAATACTGTACAGGAAATTCAATCAGACAATAGAATAGGAAAACCCTGCCCCGGAGAGCTTGCAATCTAAGTGGTAAACGCAATGTAGAGGTTGTTGGCATCATTATTAAAATGACCAAAAATGATAACCGCGGTTATTTACTCTGTGGCTGTGGTGTTACAAACATGGACCAGGGGCGCGTGATGTTCAATATCAAAGCATTGATATCTCCGAGGTCTTGCTCAGCCGGAACATCCCGTACTTGTATATTCTATCTCGTATTAGCCTAATTCTCAGAAAGCGGGACAAGGTGTTTGATGCCCACGCTGTGTGCAGGGAGACATGTCTTTTTCGGATCAGTTCTCTGGCGCTGTTCATTATGTCTGCAGTGGGAATGAGAGAATGTGACAATGTGATTCTGAGGAGAGAGAGAGAGAGAGAGAGGAGGAGGGCGTGAGAGAGAGTGAGAGAAGGAGGGCGTGAGAGAGTGAGAGAGAGTCTGACGGGGGAGGGCATGAGAGAGAGAGAGAGAGAGAGAGAGAGAGAGAGAGTGAGGTAGAGTCTGAGAGGAGGAGGGCGCGAGAGAGAGAGTGAGAGAGGAGGAGGGCGTGAGAATGAGAGAGAGTCTGATGAGAGGAGGAGGGCTGAGAGAGAATGAGATAGAGTTTGAGAGGAGGAGGGCATGAGAGAGAGAGTGAGAGAGAGTCTGAGAGGAAGAGGGCGATAGAGTCTGAGAGGAGAAGGCCGAGAGAGTCTGAGAGGAGGAGGGCATGCGAGAATGAGAGAGAGAGTCTGAGAGGATGAGGGTGTGAGAGAGTGAGAGATAGTCTGAGAGGAGGAGGGCGTGAGAGAGAGTGAGAGAGAGTCTGAGAGGATGAGAGAGTGAGAGTGAGTTTGAGAGGAGGAGGGTGTGAGAGAGTGAGAGAGAGTTTGAGAGGAGGAGGGCGTGAGAGAGAGTGAGAGAGAGTCTGAGAGGAGGAGGGCGTGAGAGAGAGTGAGAGAGAGTCTGAGAGGATGAGGGTGAGAGAGTGAGAGAGAGTTTGAGAGGAGGAGGGCATGAGAGAGAGAGAGTCTGAGAGAAGGAGGGCGTGAGAGAGAGTGAGAGAGAGTCTGAGAGGAGGAGGGCGTGAGAGAGAGTGAGAGAGAGTCTGAGTGGAGGAGGGCGTGAGAGAGAGTGAGAGAGAGTCTGAGAGGAGGAGGGCGTGAGAGAGAGTGAGAGAGAGTCTGAGAGGATGAGGGTGAGAGAGTGAGAGAGTTTGAGAGGAGGAGAGGGTGAGAGAGAGTCTGAGAGTATGAGGGCGTGAGAGAGAGAGAGAGTCTGAGAGGAGGAGGGCGTGAGAGAGAGAGAGTGAGAGTCTGAGAGGAGGAGGGCGTGAGAGAGTGAGATAGTCTGAGATGATGAGGGCATGAGAGAGAGAGAGTGAGAGAGTCTGAGAGGAGGAGGGCGTGAGAGAGTCTGAGAGGAGGAGGGCGTGAGAGAGAGAGAGTCTGAGAGGAGGAGGGCGTGAGAGAGTGAGATAGTCTGAGAGGAGGAGGGTGTGAGAGAGAGTGAGAGAGAGTCTGAGAGGAGGAGGGCATGAGAGACAGAGTGAGAGAGAGTGAGAGAGGAGGGCGTTGTCAGGACAGAGTTATGCTGGGGCTGTGATTTTGCTGAGAGGTTGCAGTAAAGCTTGTCCTCAATCTAATTGCAGCACAGTATGAAACATTCCCTGTTAGAGGCACTATCTACCCACAAACTAAACCTGGATCCTCCATATGAATATTGGCTGCTATTCCTCCTGACATTATTAGACAGTGAGGGATCCAATATCCCCATCATATGAGGGGCAGAAAATCAGAGGCTAACAACCCACCGTTCTGGTGAGAGTGAGATAGAGCCAGGGAGATAAGCAGCTCAATGCTCCCTCATACTGCGTCCCCCAAAGCGCTACCTCTTTCACCCCTCATACATCTGCGGCCCCATTAACCCATAGACACCCTGCTGTCCCCATCTACCCCTCATACACCTTACTGCCCCCATTCACCTCTAATTCACACTGCTGCCGCAATGCACCCCTAATGCACACTGCTACCCCCATGCACACCACATACACCCTGCTACCCGAATGTACCTCACATACACCCTGCTACCCCCATGCACACCACATACACCCTGCTACCCCCATGCACACCACATACACCTGAGGGCACATGGGGCAGCAGGGGTGTATAGTGTGCGATGGGTGCAGCATGGTGTATGTGGGGTGCATGGGGGACAGCAGGCTGTGTTGTGGGGTGCATGGGGGGTGGCGGCTTGCAGGTTATAATATGAGGTTGTCATGGGACAGCACTGTGTAGGAGGGATGCATGGGAGCTTCAGGTGTATGATGGTGAATGTGCATCATGGTGTATGAGGGGTTGGCATCGGGCACAAGGTGTTGATGTGGGTGCATGAAGGTGGTCAGCAGTGTGTATGTGGGGTGGGTCATTGGGTGCACGGCAGGTAAAGCAATAGTGGAGGTGTACATGTGGCATCAGGTGTATGAGTGATACAGGGGGGGGGGGGTCAGCATTGTGATTGCGGGATTTCTGGGGGGGTGCATGTGGCGTCAGCAGGGTATATGAATGGGGGTTGGTGGTGCATGTGGGAATGCCAAGCAGGGTGGTGATAATGTGGGGTTCCTGTAGGGGGGCAGCATGGGGTGTATGAGGGATACAATTAAGGGCAGGAATGGTGTATGAGGGATGCATGGTGGGCAGGTGCGTTGATGCGTTCAATGCAATGGTTATAATGATGGTTTTGTGCATGGAAATGAGAATTGTCGCCTGGCAGTGTTGTTGTTGTTGCGTAGTAATGAGAAATATCGACCTTGCAAATGGATGGATTAAAATAGAAAGTGCGATGGTAATCAGTGTTTATGAGGGGTACATAGGGCAATGAAGGTTAATATGATGGGTCATTTGGTGTCCAAAGTGCAGTTTTGTATTTCTTTTTCCTTTGTTTCCTGTTGCACAACTCCTGTTTTTCTCTCTTTCCCCCTGTTTTTTCTACACTCCTTTTGTGTTTCTTACTTTCCTCTTTTTTTCTGGCAGCAGGGTGTATGAGGGGTGCAGGAGGCAGCATTGTGTATGAGGGGCACATGGGGCACAGCAGGGTGTATGAGGTGTGCATGGGGGCAGCAGGGTGTATGTGGGGTGCATGGGGGGCTGCAGGGTATATGAGGGATGCATGGGAGCAGCACGGTGTATGAGGGATGCATGGGAGCTCAGGAGGGTCTATGAGGGGGTGATGGGGGCCGCAGGGTGTATAAGGGGTGCATGGAGCAGCAAGTTGTATGAGGGGTGCATGGAAGCAGCAGGGTGTATGTGGGTGCATGGGGGCAGCAGGGTATATGAGGGGTGCATGGAATCAGCAGGGTGTATGTGGGGTGCATGGAGGCAGCATGGTGTAATGAGGGGTACATGAGGGCAGGAAGGTGTATGAGGGTAATGGGGCAGCAGGGTGTATGCGGGGGGTCAGAGGAGGCCAAAACAGCAGGTGTATGAGGGGCGCATGGGGCAGCAGGGTGTATGAGGTGTGCATGGGGGCAGCAGGTGTATGAGGTGTGCATGGGGGCAGCGGGTTTTAGGAGGGATGCAGGGGGCAAGCAGGGTATATGAGGGATGCATGGGGTGGCAGCAGGGTGTATGAGGGGTGCATGGAGAGCAGGCAGGGTCCACAGTCATGGGAGCAGTGTATGAGGGGTACATGGGGCAGGCAAGGTGTATGAGGTGGTCAGGGGGCAGCAGGGTGTATGAGGATGCATGGGGGGGCCCAGCAGGGGGTGAATGCATGGGATGCAGGTGGGGTGGCAGCAGGTGTAAATTGATGGTACAGGGGACAGGTGTATTAGGGTTCTGGGCAGCAGCAGGTGTGTATGAGGGCGACATGGGGGCAGCAGGGGTGTGAGGGGTAGGGGGCCTTAGGAGTATGCAGGGGGGGCGCGAGCAGGGTGTATGGGTGGGGGCATGGAGGGCATCTGTATGAGGGCACATGGGGGCAGCAGGTGTAGAGGGATGCATGGGGGGGGGCGCAGGGTGTATATGGGCACTGGGTTGCGCAGGGTGTATATGGGGCACATGGTGGCAACAGCGGTGTATTGGGGCACATGGGGCAGCAGGGTGTATATGGGGCACATGGGGCAGCAGGGTGTATATGGGCACATGGGGGTAGGCAGGGTGTATGAGGAGGCACAGTGGGGCAGCAGGGTGTATGCGGGGTGCATGGGGCAGCAGGGTTTATGAGGGGGTGCAGAAGGCAGCAGGGTGTATGAGGGGCACATGGGGGCAGCAGGGTATATGAGGTGGCATGGGGGCAGCAGGTGTATGTGGGGTGCATGGGGGGTCGGCAGGGTATATGAGGATGGCATGGGGGCAGATCGGGTATGAAGGATGCATATGGCACTGCAGGGTGTATGAGGGGTACATGGGGCAGCAGGGTGTATTAGGGGTATATGGTGGCAGCACAGTGAATGTGGTGTGGCATGGTGAAGCAAGGTGTAATGAGGGATGCATGGGGGCAGCAGGTTGTATGAGGGATCAGGGGGAGCAGGGTGCATGAGGATGCAGGGGGCAGCAGTGTATATGAGGTTGCATGGGGCAGCAGGGTGTATGAGGGGTGCATGGGGCAACAGGGTGTGTATGAGGGTGCTGGGGGCAGCAGTGTGTATGAGGGGTACATGGGGGCAGCAGGTGTATGAGGGATGCATGGGGCAGCAGGGTGTATGAGGGGTTGCATGGGGGCAGCAGGGTGTATGAGGGGTACATGGGGCAGCAGGTATGAGGATCCATGGTCAGCAGGTGTAGGGTGATGCATGGTGGCGCAAGGTGTATGAGGGTCATGGGGGCAGCAGGTTATGAGGTACATGGGGCGGGCAGGGGGGAGGTATGGGGCAGGTGAATGAGTGTGATGGGAAAGGCGTGTATGAGGGGTCAAATGTGGTGCACATGTGTAGATGATGGGTGTCATGGGGGCAGCAGGTGTATGAGGGATGCATGGGGCAGCAGGTGTTGAGGGGTACATTGGGGCATGCAGGGTGTATGAGGGATGCATGGGGCAGCAGGGTGTATGAGGGGTACATCGGGGGCAGCAGGTGTATGAGGGGTACATGGGGGCAGCAGGGTGTATGTGGTGGATCCATGGGAGCAGCAAGTGTATGTGAGGTGCCTGGGAGCAGCAGGATGTATGTGAGGTGCATGGGGGCAGCAGGGTGTATGTGAGGTGCATGGGGGCAGCAGGTGTATGAGGCATGCATGGGGGTAGCAGGGTGTATGTGAGGTGCAGGGGGGTAGCAGGGTGTATGTGAGGTGCATGGGGGGGCAGCAGGGTGTATGAGGGGCACATGGGGGCAGCAGGGTGTATGAGGGGTACATGGGGGCAGCAGGGTGTATGAGGGGTGCAGGAGGCAGCAGTGTGTATGAGGGGCACATGGGGCAGCAGGGTGTATGAGGTGTGCATGGGGGCAGCAGGGTGTATGTGGGGTGTGCATGGGGGCACAGGGTGTTATGTGGGGTGCATGGGGGGCTGCAGGGTATATTAGGGATGCATGGGAGCAGCACGGTGTATGAGGATGCAGGGAGCTGCAGGTGTATGAGGGGTTGAATGGGGGCAGCAGGGTGTATGAGGGGTGCAGGGGCAGCAAGGTGTATGTGAGGGGTGCATGGAATCAGCAGGGTGTATGTGGGGTGCATGGTGGTTGGCAGCAGGGTATGATGCAGGGGTATACATGTGGGGCAGCAGGGTGTGTATGATGAGGGGATGCAGGGAGGCAGCAGGGTGTATGAGGCTTAGCATGAGGGCGGATATGAGGGATGCCGGGTAAAGTATTGAGGTGGTGCAGTGGAAATCAGGCAGGGGTATGTGGGTGCATGAGGCCAGCAGGTGTATGAGGGGTACGAGGTGCAGGAAGGTGTGATGAGGGATGCATGGGTGGGCTAA
>WSYH01001710.1:17188-29827 GCA_036426205.1 Ascaphus truei
CATACACACTGCTGCCTCCTGCACCCCTCATACACCCTGCTGCCCCCATGTACCCCTCATACACCCTGCTGCCCCCATGTGCCCCTCATACACCCTGCTGCCCCCATGCACCCCTCATACACCCTGCTGCCCCCATGTGCCCTTCATACACCCTGCTGCCACCATGCACCCCTCATACACCCTGCTGCCCCCATGTGCCCCTCATACACCCTGCTGCCCGCATGTGCCCCTCATACACCCTGCTGCCCCCATGCACACCTCATATACCCTTCTGCCCCATGTACCCCTCATACACCCTGCTGCTTCCATGCACACCTCATACACCCTACTACCCCCATGCACCCCTCATACACTGGTAGCCCCCACCTATTATAGCCCGCTACTAGTGGTGGGTTAGACTAATACAGGAAGGGAACCAGTGGTTCTCTAGAGGGGTTTGCCAAACAATCAGTACCGGCGGCTCCCAGACAGTATGGGGGTTCCTTGTGACACCTGTGTGACCGATCCCAGGCAGTATAGCGGGGTCCCGAGCCCGTGGGGGGACCGTGCTCTTAGTAAATCCCCAAGCTGCAGCTCCGCATGGGTTCTACAGTGGAAATGACAGCAGGAGCTTCCAAAGTCGCTTCCCACAATGCTTTGCATCCATAGTAGCCAGGCATTGTGGGACGTGGCTTTGGAAGCTCCCACAGTGAGTGACAGCTGTACCCCCCTTGCTGCCTGCACACAGTGAGGGGCAGTTTGGGGCCTTATTAAGCATGTGTTCGCCCCACGAGCTCAGGACACTATATACTACCTGGGATCGGTCACACAGGTTTGTTAGCGAGAGTCTGATGAGTCGGCAATACTATTTATTAATTAAGGGGATGAATATTGTCTGTCGGGAGGCCGGGAACTCCTGGAACAGACATAAGGATATCCTAAATATGATAAAAGGCAAGCATCACATAGGGTCTGAGGTTTTACAACGGATAGGAGAATGGGCAAAGTGGTTCTTATATGTCAGCTAATATTTTTATGTAATGTTTGTGTAGCACAGGTACTGTACCCCCGCCCTCTAGGAGATACGTGTTGCGGCTACAGGTGTTGGTGGTGCGCATACCTGTGAGGGAGTTCAGGAGAGCTGAGTTGTCGGCGATGGGAAGGAGACCAGGACAGGCTTTTAATGTCCCCTGATTATCTGTACTCAGTGTTCAGCACCTCCAGCTTCAGTAGGCTCCAAGGATCTTAGAGCCAGTCCCCTGTGTAGCAATCGTTCTTACACCCATGCTCACAGACCAGAATCCAGGCGGGTGTAAAATGAACAAGGGCTTTATTCGCAGTCACTGCAGTTGATATTGTTACAGCGTATGCAAGGTCCTCAGAGGATCCCAGGCCTCTGCATGGTGCTGGCTCTCCTAGTGTGGAGCCGTAGGTGGTGCTGGGCCATCCAACCCTTGAGGGGCTGGCTGGCCTCTCCCTCCCTGCGGAGAAGAGACAGGCCACACACTCTACACACTCTGTTGGAAGGGTGGGAGAGAACTCAATAACTTTGGCACTGCCCCCCTGAAGAACCAGAAGGGTAGGGCTCAAGGACTGTACCCTGATAGGCTACACACAGACCAAGAGTCACCATCTCTCTCTCTCTCTCTCTCTCTCTCTCTCTCTCTCTCTCTCTCTCCCCTCTCTCATTCTCTCCCTCCAGTTCCCCTTTCCTCCCTCTTTCCTTCCCTCTCTTTACCTCTCTCACTTTCCCCCTCTCTGTCGCTCTCTCTCTTTCCCCATCTTTCTCTCTTTCCCTCCCTCTCTTCCTCCCTCTTCCCTTCCTCTCTTCCTCCCTCTCCCCTCTCTCTCCCTCTCTCTCTCTTTCCCCCTCTCTATTTCCCCCACTCTCTCTCTTTCTCTCTCTCTCTTTCCCCCTCTCTCTTTTCCTTCTCTCTCTTTTCCTTCTCTCTCTCCCCCTCTCCCTCTCTTTCCCTCTCCCCCCGCATCCCTCTCTCTCCCCCCGCATCCCTCTCTCTCCCCCCATCCCTCTCTCTACCTCTCCCCCTCCAACACAAAGATACCTTAATCGTTTTCAGCCACAAAATATGTTATTGTGATTAATTATTTGGGGTCTGGTTATAGCCAATACCAGCTTTTATTGCCAACACCAGCTACAAAAGGTCAGAAAAAGCTTTCTGTGAGTGGGTTACTGGCTTTGCACTTCTGTAACCCAGGCTGTGCTGAACAATCTGTAATGCGGCAGGCAGAAGCTCATAGGGATCATGTTAAAATGGACATGAAGTGAAAGATGACACTGTGTGCTCATTTGCATATCATCATTACCCAGAAAACCTGCAGTGGAACCACTACATGCTAAGAGATACTGGGGAAGGGCAGGGATGCAGACGTGAAGGGCTCACAAGAGGGATTTTAATTGCTAAATCTTTCTGAAATGCGTCCAAAAAGCTTTTATTCTATGTTTAAAATATGTCGTTTTTTTTTTTAAAATCAGGCAAATTACCACTAATTTTCTTAACCCTCCCCGTGCCAGACAAGCCAGCCATGCATCGCTCTGTACATGGCCTGGTGCCGGACGCCGGGTTGCCATGACAACGGAATGCTACATGACAACACGACGTTACGTGGTGTCAAGTAGCAATGGCAACTGGCCTCACGTGATGCAGTAACATCACGTGGCGGCCCGTTGTCATGGCAACACGGCGCCTTTTGACGCCGCACAGCTATGTTGACGGGAGTTGCAGGGGGAGACGCAGGAGGATGCCGGGAGACGACGCAGCGCGCCGACGCTACCCGGACATTAACAAGGTAAACCCATAGCCCGGAGATACGTGGCCGAGACTGCAGCCACCGGGTCAAACCCGGAGTGGTGGCAACACGGTCTGTGTGGGGGGTGGGCTTGAAAACTGGTGTATAAAATAGAGGTCACTTAGTCTCGCCCATGGCTACATGTGATAAAATGTATCAAAGTTAATTACATTTGTATCATGTAGTTTAGGGACAGGAGAACGGTCACGTAATGTTAACATAGCGTTAACCGGAAATAACCCGGTGTTACCCCAACGACAATGCGACATCGAGCGGCCTTTTTCTTTGCATATCGTTAGCTTAGGGAATAGAGCGCTAGTTTAGGGAAAATAGCATCCGTTCATGTTTAATGTAACGTCACATTATATTCCCAGATTTAAGGGAATTAATTTACCCCTAAGAGTTTACTGCCACCCCAGCTCCGTTTTTTATTGCATCTACCTCTATATAGAAGTGAAAACGAAAATATGACACCTCAGTAATGAGGGTTTTTATCGGACGTGTCTTTATCCAAACGGCAAGAGGGGCGGTTGCAAGGGACATCAATCTCAGGGGCCCACCCAGGGCTTGCTGAGTTAAGGGACTGCTGTCCTGGGCCCGGTGAGTAAAGGGGGCCCGGGGCCCCCTGATGGTGACCCTAACATCTAATGATAGATCTGCAGAGGTGCCTATCAGAGGGGGCCTGTTGGATGCTGTCCATGGAAGTGCCTGTGAAATGGGACCTGATGGAGGGTGTCCATGGAGGTGCCTATCAGAGGGGGCCTGCTGGAGGGTGTCTGTAGAGGTGTGTGTCAAAGGGGGCCTGCTGCAGGTTGTCTGTAGAGGTGTGTGTCAGAGGGGGCCTGCTGTAGGTTGTCTGTAGAGGTGTGTGTCAGAGGGGGCCTGCTGCAGGTTGTCTGTAGAGGTGTGTCTCAGAGGGGGCCTGCTGGAGGGTGTATGTAGAGGTGTGTTTTGTGTCATGTCAAGAGGGGGCCTGCTGCAGGTTGTCTGTAGAGGTGTGTCTCAGAGGGGTCCTGCTGGAGGGTGTCTGTAGAGGTGTATCTCAGAGGGGGCCTGCTGGAGGGTGTCTATAGAAGTGTGTCTCAGAGGGGGCCTGCTGCAGGTTGTCTGTAGAGGTGTGTGTCAGAGGGGGCCTGCTGGAGGGTGTCTGTAGAGGTGTGTCTCAGAGGGGGCCTGCTGCAGGTTGTCTATAGAAGTGTGTCTCAGAGGGGGCCTGCTGGAGGGTGTCCACGGAGGTAAGTTATACAAAATTAAAAGTGCGCAGCTGAAAAATGTGACTCATAGGTGATTACCCAAAAATCAAAAGTAGTGCACCAACAGTGAGTATGAATATATATTATACACAACCGTAGTGAATTAGATAGGCGTCTGCAGCTGGAACTAATAGAGTGGCTCACACTCTATGCACTAGAGAAACAAAACAAAAGAACAGCGCAAAAACGCACATAGTGAAGTACATAAAAATAGATTTATATCAATAAAAGGTAAGTATTCAGCGTACATCAAGTAGGTAGAATAAAAGCATTGACTGTGGTGTACACAGAGGTTACCGATCGACCAGTAGAGGTGATAGTGGCAATGGATCAATACAGCTCATCAGAGGCAGCAACTTCTCTCAATCCTTGCACCAAGAATCCATCTGTGTACTTGCGCCTCCCCCCCTCAAGATGGTATCACACAGATTGCGTGCAGGTCGGGGGATGGTGGATTGGAAATCCACACGGTTTTGAAGTTATCAACTCCTGGAAGGTCGTTCGAGATGTCTGTGTAGGGTAACGATCTGAAGACCAAGGCGCAGTGCGGAACTCCGGCAGAGGTTTGGTGTACGACGCACCAGTCCGTGACGTCACTGTTAATCGCGCAATCTCCTCCACGGAGCGTCGCGTATACAGGGCGTCAGGTTAAGTGCAGGAATACACTAGATGTGCACCGGAGGATCACAGGCTAGGAATGGTAGGTAAAAGGGTGACAGTCCAACGCGTTTCGTAGCAGCAAGGCTACTTCCTCAGGGTTCCCTCAGGATTGAGAGAAGTTGCTGCCTCTGATGAGCTGTATTGATCCATTGTCACAGTTAATGCTTTTATTCTACCTACTTGATGTACGCTGAAAACTTACCTTTTATTGATATAAATCTATTTTTATGTACTTCACTTTGTGCGTTTTTGCGCTGTTCTTTTGTTTTGTGTTCACGGAGGTGTGTGTCATAGGGGGCCTGCTGGAGGGTATCCACAGAGGTGCCTGTCAGAGGGGGCCCTGCTGAATGCCGGTGGAAGGGGGGCTACCCTCTGACAAGCACCTCTAATAGGCCCCTCCACAGACCTCTCGCACACCTCCTCCATTCTCATTCTGCAGGCCCCCTCCTCCTAGGTGGCTCCCCCCGTCCATACCTCCTTCTCCTTTTGTTCGCCCCACAATATCTTCTGTTTCTGAAGTGGGATACGTCTAAAAGTCTGTCTCCAAAATAATGGAGCAGTGTGTCTCCACTTTTCTGTATCTTGATACATACGCCTCTACTGTGTGTTTATATCAAGGCAAAAAGGTGAAACTCTTGTGCAAAATAAATGCGCCTATGAGATGTATCTAGGAAAAAAGTCCCGTTGAAATCCAAAGGATTTTTTTTCTTTTGATACATTGTTCCTTTAGATGTAGATCCCTCTTTATACTGTTAATGTATCATAGCGTGTCCCGATACCTCTCCTCCGCTTCCCTCCGTGCGGCCTCTCTGGATACACAATGTTTTCCATCCTCTGTCTCTCAATGAGTATTAGTCAGATTTTCAATATCCCAGTTAAGTGCTTTGTTGTAAAGCTCTGGGCTTTCTTGCAAACATTACTCAGATTGCATGAAATGGATGCTGAGCAGGTGCGAAGAATGAGAGAAGATTAACCCCGTCCCTGCCACAGGGAAGCCTGTGGCACATCGAGTAACAATTCATGCTTCACGCAGCAAAAGGGTTAATATCAAATACTTTTCCCCATTAAATGGGCAGTCCTGTGTGTGTATGTATATGTGTGTGTATATATATGTGTGTATAAGTATGTGTGTATATGTGAGTGAGTGTGTATATATGTGTGTGTGTATATATGTATGTATATGTGAGTGTGTGTATATATATGTGTGTGTGTGTGTATATATATATATTATCAGCACAGGAGAGGAGCAGGCAGTACAGTATTTATCAGCGCAGGAGAGGAGCGGGCAGTACTGTATGTATCAGCACAGGAGAGGAGCGGGCAGTACTGTATTTATCACACAGGAGAGGAGCGGCTAGTACTGTATGTATCAGCGCAGGAGGGGAGCGCGCAGTACTGTATTTATCAGCGCAGGAGAGGAGCGGCTAGTACTGTATATATCAGCGCAGGAGAGGAGCGGGCAGTACTGTATGTATCAGCACAGGAGAGGAGCGCGCAGTACTGTATGTATCAGCACAGGAGAGGAGCGGGCATATATATATGGTCCTCCATTAAGGTTGGAGGAAAGGCGATTTCACCAGCAACAAAGGAAAGGGTTCTTTACAGTAAGGTCAGTTAAATTGTGGAATTCATTACCCATGGAGACTGGGATGGTAGATACAATAAATTTGTTTAAAAAAAAGGTTGGAAACTGGTTCCCCTATGGAAGCTTGTCTTCCGTCTGATCGATAGGATATTAAACGTGAAGTTGAGAGCCAACCAATGGGTTGCTTTCCCGCGAGCCTCAGCCAAGTTGATCGTCCATATTATGTCAGCCGCGGCGTCTTGGAAAAAACAAGAGGCTCCCTCTCTGACCATGATTAAACGTAGGATATGGCATTTCTCTGCTATGGAGAAACTCACTGCACTCCTAAGAGAGAAATACCATAAGTTTTCCCAAGTCTGGGATCCCTGTGTCACGGTTGTGCTCGCCACAAACCAGGACCGGACCGCGGGCCGAGGTGGGGTTGTAAAATCACCGACCTGAGACCACGTAGTCGGATCCGGATTGCTCAGTTCATAGTCGTACATAGCAGGGTCGGGACTGGAGAGAGCAGCGTAGTCCGTGGACGAGCCAGGGTCAGGATAGGAGACATCAGGGTAAATGTTATCCAATCAGAGTTTCGGTAACAAGAAGTCAACTAGGTTCCGCTTCAGCATAATAGCTGCAGGGCGGGAGCTGTTTCTGCGCGTGCGGTGACCTTGGCCCATGGTACCGGTCTGAGGAAGTGGTAGGCAGACCGGAGTGGGCACACCGCCAGGCAGCACTGGTAAACCAATGCTTCAGCGCAGGGGTCCTAGAACGGGCCTGTGCGAGGAGAGGGAGCTACAGACCTCAGGACTAGTAGACCAGCCTCTGCTAATTGAAGGGCAGCAGGCCTCAGGAAACAGGGAGCTGAAGTAAACGCTTCAGCACAGGAACCAGGACATGGCCTCTGCAATGGAGAGAGAGCAGCAGGCCCCAGGAACCAGGAATCACAGGCCTCAGTTTAGTAGCAGCAGGCCTGGGGGAAACTGGAACTAGTACAACGAACTAGAACAGAAACAAGGATAAGAAACGAGAGATAGCAAGCCAGGGCTTGTGGCAGAACACAGGAGATATCCAAGGAGATATATGCTCGGCAGAGAAGCATTGTGTGAATGCAGTATATAAAGGCCAGCGGGCCAATCCCAGGAGGGGGATACTAAGAGCATTCTTCCAATGAGAGAGCAAAGGCTGGAGCTGCAGTAAATAGCTAGCATAGCTGCTGTAGATACCAGGGGGAGTGCTCCAGGTCTGCAAGGCAAGGCAACCAGTAAACTCAGGTGTGGATTCCTTACACCCTGGTTTGCAGGAGAAGGGGGACAAAGGGACAACAGAGAGTTATCCTTTATATAGAGAGGAACAACCGCACCCTCCGAAGTCGCGCGCACAAAGCCTGAAGCAGAGCATTTCCTATAGGACATGGGTACTGGAGAACTGACATGTTAAGAACTCAAGCAGTCGTCCCCCCCGTCCCCCCTTTCCCTTCCCCTCTTTCCCTTCCCCCTTTCCCTATGTATGTGTCTGGTTGGTTTGTTTATTCTTTAAATGTGTTAGTAGTAATAAGTGTTGTTGATTTGACCCCAACAATACTGTTCAAATTTGACGGAAAGGTTGGCCAGATTGGCCTGTGTGTAATGTAATATGGAAACGGCTTGATGGGGGCCCGAATGTTCCCTTTTTTATTTTCTGTATCCCATTGAAAACTGCAAATAACATGAAGTTAAAAAAAAGAAAAAAGTTGGACGTCTTTTTAGAAAGGAAAAGTATACAGGGATATACCAAATAAGTATATACGGGAAGGGTGGTGATCCAGGGAGTAATCCGATTGCCAATTCTTGGAGTCAGGAAGGAATTAATTTTTCCCATTGTGAGATATCATTGGATGATATGACACTGGGGTTTTTTGTTTGCCTTCCTCTGGATCACTATACTGTAAGTACGGATATAGGATAAAGTAGCTGCCGTATAAATTTAGCATAGGTTGAACTTGATGGACGTACGTCTTTTTTCAACCTCATCTGCTATGTAACTATCTAACTATACAATATAACTATGTAGCTATGTAATTATGTAACTATGTAACTATATGCTAATTATATGAAGGCAGGAAAGAGAAGTTTAATCCCATCATAGACCAAATGATCTGGTGGCACAAAGAAGAACAGATGTATTGGCATCGAGTACTGTTATCACTCCCTGGATCCCTCCCCCAGGACTTGAACAGAAGAGGAGGTCCCTTACATGACAGTCCCACCGATGGTCACAGTATCACCCCCTGTTCATATTATAAGGTCCACACAAGTGCTGGCTCTTGTATATAGTATGTAACACCATTTCCATACCCCTAAATAAATATAGTATATATTTATATTTTTACTACTATAGCCATCAAAAGCCACAGTGCATTACAAATCCCAGGGTAACAAAATAGTTATAGGAGAAGAAACCCCTGCCCCACAGCACTTTAGTGTTACAGTAGTATATTAGGTAAGTGGGGGATGGGTGACAATGCCTGGCCTTGATGGTGGGTGTCTATGTCGGCATGGGGAGCAGTGGTCACCTTCAATCAGAAGGAGCGTGTGTTTCGTTTTTATAGACATACCTGGAATGGCACGAAGACACTGAAAGGGTTAATAAGTCTGCCTAGAAACCCTTGACACTATTGGATCATACGCTTTGCTCTGTCGCATGCTGACGCCTGGCGGATCCTTGTTTTCCCGCAGACACCATTAACTTTAACACGCTGTTAATGCAAAGAAAACACGGTTAACGTCCTCTTTTATTTCAGAATGTTACAGCTTGGGAGCCTGTCCGGCGTCGGCTAACGAGCCTCGTAGTTCGTTTGAGAGTTGCTGATTAAAAGGAAATTCTGCTCATCCCTTAATAGGTTGTGATCCCGAGCCGGAACCCGAGCCGGAACACGAGCCGGAACACGAGCCGGTACCCAGGTATTCTGCTGCTGGAAGGATGCGTTGTGTAAGCACTTCTCTGGCAGCCGGAAACCATTTAGAGAATCATAAACATGGCCACAGAAATGACTGGAAGTGTTCCATCGGAAGACTGGAGGCCACACATTTAGGTTCGTTATTGTATTTTTATACAGCTCACAGAAATTAATTGGGATGTACCGTATAAATTACAGGCGAAACACAAAGGGATCAGGTTCCATGCAGCTTGGGACGCCTCAGAACAATGAGGACAAAGAAAACAGTAGCAAAGAAACATATGGGTGCTGCAGGCAAAAGGATCTGGTCAGGGTGGCAAAGTGTGAGGCACGAGGGAGGGAGCAGAGCACAGCAATAAGAGATGCCGTCAAATCACCCTGATGAAGGTGTGCATTAATTTGACTGCATCTCTTATTGGTGTGCTCGCTCCCTCCTTTATGTACAGTATAAACCCAGGACTGGCTGAGCCTGACCCATATAATCTATTGGGATGGGATATAAACCCAGGACTGTCTGAGCCTGACCCTAATAATCTATTGAGATGTATAAACCCAGGACTGGCTGAGCCTGACCCTAATAATCTATTGGGATGGGATACAAAGAGAAGAGACCTCCTACTGCAGGGTGACAGTGACAGGCTGACTGCATGGTCCCTGGGGTAGCCCCCTCCCACTGCAGGGTGACAGAGTGACAGTGACAGACAGACTGCATGTGACAGAGTGACAGTGACAGACAGACTGCATGGTCCCTGGGGTCGCCCCCTCCCACTGCAGGGTGACAGAGTGACAGTGACAGACAGACTGCATGGTCCCTGGGGTTGCTCCCTCCCACTGCAGGGTGACACAGTAATGTATGTGACAGATCACAGCCTCAGGAAGCTGCAGTGTGCTGAGAGAGTGGATTAAGGTTCACTAAACAAATTTCTTTCATTTTCTCTAACTTGTTCTGCCAAGCGAAAAAAAATGAACTTTCCAGAAATTGTTCTTGAAATCCCATTAGTTCTTTGAAACCCATTTCCCCAGCAGCTGCGCTCTGCTCCCTCCCCCGTCTCAAGGATTTGCGGCTGCAGCTTTGAGGCTTATTCATTCTTTCTTTCCCACATTTGTTTAACCCATTCCCGGCCAAGCACGTTTACCCGCCTCTCTCTCTCTGTCTGTGACTGCTTCACTGAAAATGCAGTGGGTGTGTGGAGCAGCTTCCTGGTACAGGTGGTAAGTGGCAAATATAATATAACATAGAGATAATGCTTAGGGCCGGCAGAGTGAGGGGAAGGACAGAGAGGAACAAGTAAATGGACATTTCTGCACCATTAACTGGGAATTACCAAATGTATTTATATTGAAAGCGGGGAGAGAATAAAAAGGAGATAGATGATGGAGAGAGAGAACAAGAGGAAGGAGAGAGAGAACAAGAGGAAGGAGAGAGAGACGCAGCAACAGAGAGAGTGCAAATAGAAATGAATATGTCAAGTAGAGAGAAACAGTAACAAAGTAACCTTACACCTCAAAAGGCCCCAGCGTGGCATGCCGATGCCCCTCTGGGTTGGTCTCCCCCATCTCCCTCTGTCGGACTGGATTTCCACCCTCTCTGCGTCAGTTAGTGGGGTGGTGGGTAGGGTGATGAGGCCGTGAGGAGGTTATTTAAATCCTGAGATGGGCGGGAAGTCAGTCCGCGCCCTGCCAAGAAAGTTCAGCAATGGCGACTCCATCGGTGCTGGCGCTAATTGATCGGCTGCATGCCGATGCCCGTGGCCAGCTTTCACTTGCGGGCGGCGGTGAGGCCGGCAGTGGTGGATGAGATGTTCTCTGAGCAGAGACAAGCGAGGCGCCGGAGCAGAATATGCGCAGATGCACGCAGCCACCGACGCAGACGTCATATTTCTCTGTGGGGTCATGTGATGTCACGTGGCCACGCGTTGCCATTTGACACTGCGTCGTCATGGCGACACGTCTCCCAAAGCCAAGGAACACCTCCTTCATTAGGTTTGACATAAAATTCAACCCCTGATCCATGAGAATTTCATGAGGGATCCCCACTCTTGCAAATAGTTGAATTGCCTCTGGATACCTGGTGGTGTAATCACATAGTACCAGTATGTACTGATTACCTTTAGTACTTTTTTGTAAAGGACCCACCACTTCCATGGCTACCCGGTCAAAAGCTTCCCCAACTACCGGTATAGGGATCAAGTTCCCCCGATGTTTACCGGCGCCACCTACTGGCATATAGGACTAGAGGCATAGTATTCTCCCACATCCTCATGTACTTTAGGCCAAAACAAATGCATTAATATTTGAACTAGGGTTTTGTCTCTGCCCATATGATCCACCATAGGAACATCCTGTGCCAGCCGAAGAATCACCTGCTCCATGACCTGCTCCACCTGCAAAGAAGACAGAGGATCCTTCCGGACCCTGGTTAATACACCCTGCCATCATACATATGATGGTATAGGCCCAAAACTCCCTCATCTCTTCAGTCTGTTATTCCACCTGCTGAAAAAAAGGGTTTAGTGAGCTGTCCTGCTGTTGCGCCTCTACAATATCCTTGTCCCAAACATTATTGACCTCGCCCAAGTCCTGCACCCCTAGTTCTCTAGGACTCAGTGCTTTGTCCTTTCTTCTTTGTTTACAGGATTGCCTGCCTCTCCCCACTTCACCAAAGATCTCTGGGTGAAAAGGAACAAGCCCACCCACAGAAGTTTCCCAGGACATGTCTCTCCTTCTCACCACTGATGGTTCTGCGCTGAACCCTGTGCCTATAGTTGCTACCCAGCTTCAGAGATCCAGGGGAAATAGTTCAACTGGAAACAGGACCAAATACATCCGTCATTCTTTCAACGATTATTGTAATGCAGAAGGAGCCGTCCCGTGGCAAAATAGTGTTTAATAATTGTTAATAACCAATCAACTTACTCCATTTCATCGGCCCTGTATTTTATAGCACTAAATGTGAAGTAAGTTAGATTAAATTGTCACGTTTTTCTTAGTGAAATGTTGCTGTATACTCTTTATTTCATAGAGAGAAAAAAAACATATACATGGTTTTAAAACAGTGGGAAAATGTATTAACAAACAGATTGGTGAAACATGTCAAACTTAACATAACTTAATAGCTTACATTTTTTAAATGGACCGAAAAGGGTAACAAAGTCCAGGTACAATGCACCATAACCATTTATTTTTATTGATTCTCTTGAGAAAAAATTAACTGCATTCAAAACAACAGCTGTGATTTCCTGGCGGACCGTTAATTCAGAAACCCGATCTAATTGTTTAATATAAGGCAGGAGACTGCATGAAAAATCCCACTCTGGATCAACTGGGTCTTTGAAGCCATGGGACATAATTTCTAATTACTGTGCTTCAATCGTCACCAATTGTTTTTTAAGGTCACTGGCAGGCCTTGGGGGTTTTAAGGTCACTGGCAG
>WSYH01001710.1:29955-83307 GCA_036426205.1 Ascaphus truei
GGTTTTTTATTAGGTCACTGGCAGGCCTTGGGTTTTTAAGGTCACTGACAGGCCTTGGGGTTTTTTTTAGGTCACTAGCAGGCCTTGGGTTTTTTTAAGGTCACTGGCAGGCCTTGGTTTTTTTTAAGGTCACTGGCAGGCCTTGGGGTTTTTAAGGTCACTGGCAGGCCTTGTTTTTTTTTAAGGTCACTGGCAGGCCTTGGGGTTTTTAAGGTCACTGGCAGGCCTTGGTTTTTTTTATGGTCACTGGCAGGTCTTGGTTTTTTTTAAGGTCACTGGCAGGCCTTGGGGGTTTTAAGGTCACTGGCAGGCCTTGGGGGTTTTAAGGTCACTGGCAGGTCTTGGGGGTTTTAAGGTCACTGGCAGGTCTTGGGGTTTTTAAGGTCACTGGCAGGCCTTGGTTTTTTTTAGGTCACTGGCAGGCCTTGGGGTTTTTTAAGGTCACTGGCAGGCCTTGGGTTTTATGAGGTCACTGGAAGGCCTTGGGGTTTTGGGCAGTGGTTCCTGGGATGTAGCTGCCTCACAAATTGATTCTTCATCCATGGACACGTCTCCAGCTGCCTCTTCGCCACTTCCTGACGGTTCCATGTTAGATATTGTTTTTGCTGGCATCATTTGATTTGTCAAGAACGCCATCATTTTGTAAAATGGCCAGGAGGGTGAGAATTCGTGACTACCTACTAAAGTGAAACACAAAAGAGAGGAGGTACCTGCTCAGATAAGTATACATTAATTACACGTACTGGGGGGGTGCTACCAGGGAAAAGAGATACTGTGAATTTACGAAGGAAAGGTTCCCTAATGGTGCACCCTACCTCTATTAATATACAAAATAATAGAGTTTTATTTGATCAAAAGACATAAAACATTCAATGAGTAAAACCTAATGCAGCATTGTTGTGTCATTGATTAAATCAGTTGCTAGTTAGTAATACGATACCTGTTCCTATAGATCCTTGTTATTCCAAATAGCCTCCTTAATATTAAGCATATCGTAGGTAGTATAACAGGATAGTGGTCTATTGAAGCAAGTGATTCAAGCTGTTACAAAGTGACCAGTAGGCAAACCTCTGTCCTACGTGGATTAGTGTTATTTGTATTTGTTCTATTTCATACACTATGATCCTAAATCGCACTGTTCTAATTGTATTCTTATACAGTATTTGTTCTTATATGTGGGAGTCTTACTTCTTACATTTTCACTCACGAGATAGCAAATGCACCTAATAACCCAAAAGTAAATAGTAACAGCGCTATATCTTATAAGTCACTTCATACATAGTAAATGAGGACACAGAATGGCTTGCTAGATTGCAACTATGTACATATAGTGCTAGATGAACTCCTGGTGGTGTATCAGCAACAATATATATATATATATATATTGGTGTAAATAGGGTGAAACTCTGCCCCATATTGTGTATACTTTGTATGATGTGTGCGCACATAGAGCTGCTTACAAAGTTGCCAATCAGTACAACTAATATTCAACAGAGGCTGGTAGCATTAGTTAGAAAGTGTCAGCATGACTCATGAGGTTGTGGCTAATATTAACCTTGGCCCAGAACACTGATAGTGAATACCACCGGATGCCATTCGATAGTACCCTGGCTATTGCTTGTTGTTACCTCTCTGGGTCCACATCTTAGTTTAACTAGATTCAAATCTCATTGTAGCTTAAAAGTATCGGTTTGTATTGAGTACACTCACGCTGAGACCTAAGCCTCAGTCACATGCTGGCGTCATACCCGACGCGCGTTTCATTCACAGACGGAACTTCTTCGGGGGTGGCCAGGTCTCTGCTCCCTCAGCCTTTTATTTCCCTCAGTTGCCATGGTGACATAAGGAGCGAAGCAGCTATAGATAAGCAGCCGCAGTCAGCGCGTGCTTTTCCTTTGTATATTCATAGTACCTACTAACGTGACCACAATAAACAATCAAAAATAACTGCAATCATACCTGACAAAGTACGTTGTTGCGAAACGCGTCATGCTCACGTGAGGCTGTCTCAGGGCACTTGCCCTTTGGCTGAGGATAGCAGGAAGTACCAGCGAGGATGCTACTCTACCGCAGTGACGTTGCAGTCCAGACTGTTTTTACAGCATCTTCCACGGCATCCCGTCTGCTACTTCGTGGTCAGCATTGTCCTCCCCCTCTGTTCCCCGCCCCCCATTTTTATGGTTACAATTATTTTGTATTTGTTTATTGTGGTCACGTTAGTAGGTAGTCTCTTTGTGCTACTGTTACTGCACTGTGTATGCACTTTACATGCACTTTGGTGGTAGCGTTGCACTGTGTGTGCACTTTACATGCACTTTGGTGGTAGCACTGCACTGTGTATGCACTTTACATGCACTTTGGTGGTAGCACTGCACTGTGTATGCACTTTACATGCACTTTGGTGGTAGCACTGCACTGTGTATGCACTTTACATGCACTTTGGTGGTAGCACTGCACTGTGTGTGCACTTTACATGCACTTTGGTGGTAGCGTTGCACTGTGTGTGCACTTTACATGCACTTTGGTGGTAGCACTGCACTGTGTGTGCACTTTACATGCACTTTGGTGGTAGCACTGCACTGTGCAGCCTTACAGTGACTTTGTAGTCCCTGAGCAATGTTACATGTAGTTAGTTCTCGTTTCACCGCAGTTGATCTTCTTTAGCATTCATATTGCGCTTCTTTATGCACGTTATATGTCTACATTGTATAATATGCTTCCAGTGAGCTTTAATCACTTTATAGGGTTATTATTCTGTTTGCATTTCTGTATTTAGGTGATGCCATTTCACTTTAGGTGATTCATTATAGCCATATTATATATTTGTTGTCACTCAGTTTATATACTGATTTTAATGCTGGTATTTTAGCCTGTTAGATCCTGTGAGGTCTGAATAAATATTCTAATTACGCTAATCCTTGGTGCGCTGTGTGCATATTCTTTTTCTCTTTTAAAGACCTCTGAAATCAATGCTTCAATAGTGGAATTATCCATGACAATGTAACAGGGAAGCCCATCACCACTCTATAATAAACTTACAACGAGTCGTGAATGGCGGTTCAGCTGCCTTGGAAAGAACGTGTGACCAGTAATTGCAAAAAAAATCTAGTTACAAAAGTTTATTGGCACATAAGAAAACAGCAAAAAAGCCCTCTAACGCGTTTCGCGTGGTCTCCCATGCTTTATCAAAGACGATAAACTCCAGACGATCAACAAAGTGAGTAACTTCATTCATTAATTGTTACTTACTCTATGTGTCGTACTACATTCACAGTTCCCTACAGCCATTGACACCCATATAAGATCTACCTATCACAGGCTATTGGGAGTCTACAAAGAGTGGCAATCAAGGGACATTACACGTGGCACTATTGATCACGGATGATGTGGACTATGGAGGTCCAGGCTGTTTTGTTTGGAAAGAGAACAATGATTTAAAGGCTACAAATTGTATGTTCAATACGTGGACACTCCCTGTGAGCATTGCTAGGGGAGCATTCCTCTAATTCTTCTGCTATAATAAACGTAGGTAGGGCTGTTCCCAGGCAGAATAATGCTGCTTTGCTATGATGGGTTTTCACCAGATCATGTGACCCTGCTGTCACGCTACAAAGACAAATATTTTTGTCTCCTCTAGCTACACTGTTGCCAAAGCTCACACTATATACAATCCCATTTACATTATGTTTCATCGTGCCGTGTGCGCGCGATAAGCATGAATGCAGCCTAAGGTGGGGAGACGCGCACTCACATTGCATGACGTCAGCGTCTGCCAGAGCAATTCGCTATTCTGCTCCTTGCGTGTTCGAGCTAGGGGGGGCGTGCCACAGACGGGAGGGGGGCGTGATATCACATCCTCAGCTCTATCTGATTGGTTGTTGTGACTGCTGTTCTCTCATTGGCTCTTACCTGGTCACATGACGCGCCATAGCGCTGGGAAAACAAATGTCTTTGTCTCTCCGAGCACCGCTCCGGCCCGAACACACATGCACGCGCGCACCAAACGGCACTCTGGACGCTTGCATCAATTAAAAGGTATTTAAATGCACCGAGCGTGAGCACACACAAGTGTGTCTCCTCACCCTGGACGCAGCAAAAGAGAAACAGGTTTCAAATAACTTTCAGTTAGTATATTAAAGTAAAACAGCAGTTTCTTGAAGCCTGCTCTTAGCAGACCCAATAACATGGTAAATAAGGGGAAGTAGGACAAGAAGATTTTGAACCTGATAGAAAATTACAATGACCATGTTGGAATTCAACTCACTTTTGTTAGGGTTTCAACCAGCTCACCAGCCTTAAGAATGAGTATAAGGATGACCAGGGAAGATACCGCACCAGCTACCTGAAAACAAGCAGATGTTTGCTAGTGCAGAGGCTGTGAGACCAGGGTGGATTATGAGACATTGCCCGAGGGGGGCGGGGCAGTATTGCACCTGGCTGTTCCCCCAGTGCTCTCCTGCACCAGACTTCGGGACATGGCTGTTCCAATGGTGAGGCACTGGAAGAAGCTTCCTACAAAGTTACTGAACCTCAGTGCCATCAGCTCCTGTGGGAGAAAGCAAACTTTGATACGTTTGTGCCACAGGTCTGGAACCAGAGGGTCTTCTAGAGATGAACCCCATTATTTTCAGGTCCAGGATCCCCTAGTTCCCCAAGTACTTGTCAGTGAAGTCACCGGTTTTAAATCTACCTCCAGGGGAAAGAAAACTGGTCTACAAATGCGGGTCCCGCGAGCCAATAGGAAGCTGCAGCGTCACCTGGTGGCTTCCTATTGGATGGCCATTTAAATCCCCTGGAAAAGCCAGGAAGTAACACCATTATTTTCAGCTGCAGGGGACCCCCGCGTCCAATACTGCTGAAAGAAAGATTTATTATAGGCTGGATTCCTGCGTTAAGCGCGACGGGCCATTAAGAAGCAGTAATGGCTATTGTACTTTAGTGAATATTACAAATAGTTACTTAAACTTAGTACTGGAGTAGATACAGCAAATATCTGATTTCTTACACTATATAGATGTAGCCCCTTTCCCTATGATAAAAGGAACTATGCATGCTGCTATAAAACCTGTTGGTGCGCAGGAGGCCTAAGCCTCAGCTTCTGGGAGCCTGGGGTTATCTCTCTCTTTCCGTTCTGTGCAGCGCCTCCACCTATGAGGAATCCCAGCAGAGCGGGATGGTCCCACATAGGACTCAATAACCACTGTACACTAAGTGTAATATAACTTCGTTGCTATAACACACTACAGTATAACAATAAACACACCCACAATACAATATCCCAATGTAATGCGCAACACAACACAACGGCGTGGTTCCCCGAACGCACTGAGGGTGCCCATGGCACCTAAACACCGGTGTTTATAGAACAGTCCCACCCAAAGAGTGAAGTAGTGCTACCCCCTGCGTGAATCGTTGGTGCACTTATATACCTCCCTGGGCACTCCTGTACCCAGGTGTCGATGTCGGTCAAAGGATCAGTGAGGTCCCACGACGTGGGGCCTCCGACACCAATCCCCTCACTCCTTATGAGTCCCGGTTCTCTTCTTGAGGCGAGCTCCAGCTGGAGGGTCTCACCAGACCGCAGGGCACCGTGTGGCCATCCAGTCATCGATGCAACTGCAGTAACAGGTTGTAAAGTGGAAGCTTCCCTATCTGGGGCCTTCCGTGCAACACTTCGCTGAGGTGACTTAGGGCCCAGCTCTGGGGCCTAAGGGCAATGACTAGGCCTAGTCCAGGGAAGCAATGCTCCCTGGAAACTACCTGCTCCATTGCCTCCTCCGTCAGGACTCACTCGCAGTGTGTTTGCGTGCCAAAGCTATCATCCTCCTCCTCCTGCATCTCACCCCCGAGGATCCCGGGACTTGTAGTCCATCGCACAACCTGACTGACTGTGCATGCGCCGCATCACCGTACTGCGCATGCGCACCTAATCAAGATGGCCGCCCCTACACTCCCGATCTGCGCAGAGCTCCCGCGGCACTTCAGCAGTTCCCTCTCACCCCAGGTAAGGAGGGGGGACTCTGCTACATAGTATTTAGTAACAGGGAGCGGGTGTGATGGGCAGTGCAAGGTACAATATGTCTTCTCAAGTGTTGTACTCTTGTTCGATACATCAGAGAATCTACCGTGGATTGGAAATGTAACGTTGTCAGTGACCCTCTCTAGAGTGTACACGGCTCCTTATTTCGGAATAACTAGTAATATTACTGGATTATCGAAAACCTCATAACAAATGAATCATCTAATACAAGGCTGGCCAACTCCAGTCCTCAAGGGTCATCTAAAGGTCAGGTTTTAAGGTGATCCCTGCTTCAGCATGGGTGGCTCAATCAGTGCTGAAGCAGGGTTATCCCTAATATCTGGTCTTTTTGTGGCCCTTGAGGACTGGAGTTGGCCACCCCTGATCTAACAGAGTAGAGGAGCTGTGTCATTATCGGGAACCAGTAACACTATGACAAGATTTTCAGCCAACTGAACATGAAACTGAAGCCGGTAATTCTGGAATTTGTGGTAAGAGGAGGAGAGGTTGGAAGGAAGGAAGGACACACACGCAGGGCCGCCAACAGAAATCATGGGGCCCGGGACAAATGAAAGGAGCAGCCCCCCCCCACCCCAAACCCATAGCGCACCTACCACAAACAAATGGGTGAGTGAATGACAGTGGGTGGGTGAATGACAGTTGAATGACAGTGGGTGGGTGGGTTAATGACAGTGGGTGGGTGGGTGAATGACAGTTGGTTGAATGACAGTTGGGTGGGTGAATGACAGTTTGAATGACGGTGGGTGGGTGAATGACAATTGGTGGGTGGGTGAATGACAGTGCGTGGGTGGCTGGGAGACAGTGGGTGGGTGGCTGGGAGACAGTGGGTGGGTGGGAGACGGTGGGTGGGTTAGACAGTTGACAGTGGGTTGGGAGACGGTGGGTGGGTGGGAGACAGTGGGTGGGTTGCTGACAGTGTGACTGGGTGGGTGGGTGACAGTGTGACTGGGTGGGTGGGTGACAGTGACTGGGTGGGTGGGTGACAGTGACAGGGTTGGTTGACAGTGACTGGGTGGGTGACAGTGAGAGGGTGGGTGACAGTGACTTGACAGTGACTGGGTAGGTGGGTGACAGTGACTGGGTGGGTGGGCAACAGTGACTGGGTGGGTGACAGACAGCAGGGCCGCCAACAGAAATCATGGGGCACGGGACAAATAAAAGGAGCAGGCCCCCCCACCCCAAACCCATAGCACACCTACCACAAAAAAATGGGTGAGTGAATGACAGTTGAATGACAGTGGGTGGGTGGGTGAATGACAGTGGGTGGGTGGGTGAATGACAGTGGGTTGAATGACAGTTGGGTGGGTGAATGACAGTGGATGGGTGGGTGAATGACAGTGGGTGGGTGAATGACAGTGGGTGGGTGGCTGGGAGACAGTGGGTTAGACAGTGGGTGGGTGGGAGACAGTTGGCTGGGAGACAGTGGGTGGGTTAGACAGTTGACAGTGGGTTGGGAGACAGTGGGTGGGAGACGGTGGGTGGGAGACGGTGGGTGGGAGACAGTGGGTGGGTGGCTGACAGTGTGACTGGTTGGGTGGGTGACAGTGTGACTGGGTGGATGGGTGACAGTGATTGGGTGGGTGGGTGACAGTGACACTGACAGTGACTGGGTGGGTGACAGTGACAGGGTGGGTGGGCAACAGTGGGTGGGTGACAGTGACTGGGTGGGTAGATGACAGTGACTTTGACAGTGACTGGGTGGGTTACAGTGACTTTCACAGTGACTTTCACAGTGACTTGACAGTGACTTTGACAGTGACTGGGTGGGTGACAGTGACTTTCACAGTGACTGGGTGGGTGACAGTGACTGGGTGGGTTAGTGGGTGACAGTGACTGGGTGGGTGACAGTGAGTGGGTGGGTGACAGTGGGTGGGTTGGTGACAGCGGGTGACAGTGACTGGGTGGGTGGGTGACAGTGACTGGGTGGGAGACAGTGACAGTGAGCGACAGTGACTGGGTGGGGTGACTTACCTTGACCAGGTGGGTGCAGCTTTCTGCCGGACGCTTTCCTCTCCTGCCCCCAATATCCCCTCAGCAGCTGCCCAGGACGGGAGGGGGGCTTGGGGGCGCGGGAGGTGGGCTCGGGGGGGTGCCGGAGGTGGGCGTGGGGGGGCGCGGGAGGTGGGCTCGGGAGGGGGCCACGGGAGGTGGGCTCAGGGGGAGCGCGGGAAGCTGGCCGCAAGGGGGAAGCAGGCCACAGGAGGAGCTGGTCCTTCCCCCTCCATCCCTCGTTGGGAGCGTGGGGGGGGGGAGATGCAGGCCGCAGGAGGAGCTGGTCCTTCCCCCTCCGTCCCTCGTTGGTAGCGGGGCGGGGGGAGATGCAGGCCGCAGGAGGAGCTGGTCCTTCCCCCTCCGTCCCTCGTTGGTAGCGGGGCGGGGGGAGATGCAGGCCGCAGGAGGAGCTGGTCCTTCCCCCTCCGTCCCACGTTGGGAGCGGGGGGGAGGGAGATGCAGGCCACAGGAAGAGCTGGTCCTTCCCCCTCCGTCCCTCGTTGGGAGCGGGGGGAGAGATGCAGGCCGCAGGAGGAGCTGGTCCTTCCTTCTCCGTCCCACGTTGGGAGCGGGGGGGAGTTGTGGGCCGCAGGAGGAGCTTATGGGGTGGGGGGGGCCTGCGCATGCGCACCGGGACTGCGGAGAATCGCCGCCTTCTTTTAAACTTTTTTTTAATTAACTGGCGCCCGGCCACGGGGCCCAGGACGCCAGTGCCCTTTCTCCCCCGCTGTTGGCGGCCCTGTACACAAGATCTCACCTGATTGCTGTCCACGTTGTAACCATGTGTAGCCATGTTCCCTTTTGGCCCTCCTTACCTCTGCTACGGGCGGGGGAGTTGCCGACTGCTCAGGAAGGTTGCAGAGGAGAGCGGCACTGTAGGGAGTGCTCTGAAGGCTCCACGGTGGGACGCCGGTAGGGCGTCGCCATTTGGAATGCACGTGCATGCGCATGGAAGAGTCACGCATGCGCAATATCTATTTAGTTGCGGCGGCCATGTTACTACACCCCGCGCATGCGCAGGACATGGTAAAGCAGCGGCCATTATTCTAAACGGCTCCGCAAGGGACTACACATCACATGAGCCTTAGGGAGAGAAGCAGGGAGCCGTAGTTGGATACATTTGGCGCGCTCAGCGGGACCAAGCCAGTTGGAGCCAGGTTGGTAGTGCATTATACTGCGTGTTGTTGCTATGGTTATAAGTATTGTCCAGTAAATATTGTTCCATATATATCGTGTGTAATTACTGGTCATATGGTCTTGGGAGGGGCTATCCCACTGTATGCGGATCCTTCCCAGGTGGAGGGGCTGTTAGTATACGCGTTACACACACCCCAGGCTCCCTGTGACGGAGGATCAGGCCTCCTGTTTGCCACATAGGTGATAGCAGCACACGTGGTCACCTTAAACGCGGGGGAAAGGGGGCTACACATGTTTTACAGCAAAGATTCTGGCCGCAGAGATGGTAAAGGCGTAAACCACAAGAGCGATGGCAAAAGCGTTGTCAGCCACCTTCGCAAACGTTTTCAGTAATAAGAGGGCTTCCGCGCTGTGGCCAGAAACGGCCAAAGCAAGGACAACACATACATTGTTATTCATAAACATCTCCGGCGTGTTACTGACCTTTCTGGCGCCGGAGAAACACACGGGCGGAGGATTACTATTCTATCTGCACATTAACCCTTCCCCAGGTGTAAGGAAATGCAGCCGCCGAGCACTGAAATAATCACAGTTTTGTCTTTTTCTCATTAACGGATTTATTACATTTATTAAAAACCTTTGCAATATCCCTGTTTTGCATTCCTCCTCCCCCGGGTTCACTCAGCCTCTGATAAATACCCTCTGCAGTGCTGGGAAATCGGAACAACATAATTGGGGTTTCCCTCCTGACAAAACTTATTTTTCTCTCACTCTCTGCTCCAACACCACACACAGCAGCTGCAAGGAGTGCAAATTACTGTACCTTATCTACCAACACCACACACAGCAGCTGCAAGGTGTGCAAGTTACTGTAGCTTATCTACCAACACCACACACAGCAGCTGCAAGGTGTGCAAGTTACTGTACCTTATCTTCCAACACCACACACAGCAGCTGCAAGGAGTTGAAGTTACTGTACCTTATCTTCCAACACCACACACAGCAGCTGCAAGAGTGCAAGTTACTGTACCTTATCTCCAACACCACACACAGCAGCTGCAAGGAGTGCAGGTTACTGTACCTTATCTACCAATATCCCCACACCAGCTGCAAGGAATGCAAGTTACTGTGCTTATCTACCAACACCGCACACAGCAGCTGCAAGGTGTGCAAGTTACTGTACCTTATCTACCAACACCACACACAGCAGCTGCAAGGAGTGCAAGTTACATGTACTATCTACCAACACCACACACAGCAGCTGCAATGTGGCAAGTTACTGTGCCTTATCTACCAACACCACACACAGCGGCTGCAAGGAGTGCAAGTTACTGTACCTTATCTACCAACACACACACAGCATCTGCAAGGGTGCAAGTTACTGTACCTTATCTACCAACACCACACACAGCAGCTGCAAGGTGTGCAAGTTACTGTACCTTATCTTCCAACACCACACACAGCAGCTGCAAGGAGTGCAAGTTACTGTACCTTATCTTCCAACACACCACACACAGCAGCTGCAAGGAGTGCAAGTTACTGTACCTTATCTTCCAACACCACACACAGCAGTGCAAGGTGTGCAAGTTACTGTACCTTATCTACCAACACCACACACAGCTGCAAGGAGTGCAAGTTACTGTACCTTATCTACCAACACCACACACAGCAGCTGCAAGGTGTGCAAGTTACTGTTACCTTATCTACCAACTCCACACAGAGCGCTGCAAGGAATGCAAGTTACTGTACCTTATCTTCCAACACCACACACAGCAGCTGCAAGGTGTGCAAGTTACTGCACCTTATCTACCAACACCACACACAGCAGCTGCAAGGTGTGCATGTTACTGTACCTTATCTACCAACACCCCACACAGCAGCTGCAATGTGTGCAAGTAATGCACCTATCTACCAACACCACACACAAGAGCTGGCAAGGTGTGTAAGTTATGTACCTATCTCCAACACACACACAGCAGCTGCAAGGATGCAAGTTACTGTACCTTATCTACCAACACAACACACAGCAAGCTGCAAGGTGTGCAAGTTACTGTACCTTATCTCCAACACCACACACAGCAGCTGCAAGGGTGCAAGTACTGTACCTATCTATAACACCACACACAGCAGCAGCAAGGTGTGCAAGTTACTGTACTTATCTACCAACACACACACAGCAGTGCAAGGAATGCAAGTTACATGTACTTATCTACCAAACACCACACACAGCAGCTGCAAGGAGTGCAAGTTACATGCCGCCTTATTACCAACACCAAACACAGCAGCTGCAAGGAGTGAAGTTACTGTACCTTATCTCCAACCACCACTACAGCAGCTGCAGAATGCAAGTTACTGTGCCTTATCTACCAAAACAACACAGCAGCTGCAAGGTGTGCAAGTTACTGTACCTTATCTTCCCCAACACCACACACAGCAGCTGCAAGGAGTGCAAGTTACTGCACCTTATCTACCAACACCACACAGAGCAGCTGCAAGGTGTGCAAGTTACTGCACCTTATCTACCAACACCACACACAGCAGCTGCAAGGTGTGCAAGTTACTGTACCTTATCTACCAAACACCACACACAGCAGCGCAAGGTGTGCAAGTTACTGTACCTTATCTATCAACACCACACACAGCAGCTGCAAGGTGTGCAAGTTACTGTACAGTACCTTATCTACCAACACATTTGGAAAACACCCTGTCAGGCTGCTGCTCCCCCAGCTGAAACATGTACACATGCAAACCAGATATTAGACGGGAATCTAGCCATATAACACATATCTAGCACGTGTAAGGGGAGCCTGGGGTCAGAGATGGTTGTAATAAGACGCTCTGCTGTTGGAAGCTTTAAAAGATTAGATTAGAAGATTAGCCTTTGTTCTGAGTGATCCAGGTTTTAACCTTAGAGAAATCGGACTGCAGAAAATGTGTAAGGTTGGAGAGGCTGCAGATGAGTGTGTGTTTAAGATGGTATCATTGGCATACATGTGCATAAAGGCTGGAGTGAGTGTGTAAGATAGTATCATTGGCATACATGTGCCTAAGGCTGGAGATGTGTGTAAGATAGTATCATGGCATACATGTGCATAAAGGCTGGCGATGAGTTTGTAAGATAGTATCATTGGCATACATGTGCATAAAGGCTGGAGATGAGTGTCTAAGATAATACTATTGGCATACATGTGCATAAAGGCTGGAGATGAGTGTGTAAGATAGTATCATTGGCCTACATGTGCATAAAGGCGGAGGATGAGTGTTTGTAAGAGTATCATTGGTATACATGTGCATAAATGTTGGAGATGAGTGTGTAAGATAGTAGCATTGGCATACATGTGCATAAAGGCTGGAGATGAGTGTGTAAGATAGTAACATTGGCCTATATGTGCATAAAGGCAGGATATGAGGTGTGTAAATAGTATCATTGGCATACATGTGCATGAAGGCTGGAGATGAGTGTGTAAGATAGTATCAATGGCATGCATGTGCATAAAGGCTGGAGATGAGTGTGTAAAATAGTATCATTGGCATACATGTGCATAAAGGCTAGAGATGAGTGTGTAAGATAGTATCATTGGCATACATGTGCATAAAGGCAGGACATGAGTGTGTGTGTAAGATAGTATCATTGGTATACATGTGCATAAAGGCTGGAGATGAGTGTGTAAGATAGTATCATTGGTATACATGTGCATAAAGGCTGGAGACGAGTGTGTAAGATAGTATCATTGGTATACATGTACATAAAGGCTGGAGATGAGTGTGTAAGATAGTATCATTGGTATACTTGTGCATAAAGGCAGGAGATGAGTGTGTAAGATAGTATCATTGGCATATATGTGCATACAGGATGGAGATGAGTGTGTAAGATAGTATCATTGGCATACATGTGCATAAAGGCTGGAGATGTGTGTGTGTTGGACAGTATCATTGGCATACATGTGCATAAAAGCTGGAGATGAGTGTGTAAGATAGTATCATTGGCTTACATGCGCATAAAAGCTGGAGATGAGTGTGTAAGATAGTATCATTGGCATACATGTGCATAAAGGCAGAGGAGATGAGTGTTGAAGATAGTATCATTGGCATACATGTGCATAAAGGCTGGAGATGAGTGTGTAAGATAGTATCATTGGCATACATGTGCATAAAGGCTGGAGATGAGTGTGTAAGATAGTATCAATGGCATACACGTGCATAAAGGCTGGAGATGAGTGTGTAAGATAGTACCATTGGCATACATGTGCATAAAGGGGAGAGGAGTGTGTAAAATAGTACCATTGGCTATATTGTGCATAAAGCTGGAGAGGAGCGTTGTAGAAGTACAGGCATACATGTGCATACAGGGCTGGAGATGAGTGTTTAAGATAGTAATCATTGATATACATGTGCATAAAGGCAGGAGATGAGTGTGTAAGATAGTATCATTGGCATACATGTGCTAAAGGCTGGAGATGATGCAAGTTAGTACCATGGCATATGTCATAAAGGCAGGAGATGAGTGTGTAAGATAGTCTCATGGATACATGTGCATAAAGGCTGGAGATGAGTGGTGAAGATAGTATCCTTGGCATACATGTGCATAAAGGCTGGAGATGAGTGTGTAAGATAGTATCATGGCATACATGTGCATAAAGGCAGATGAGTGTGTGTGTAAGAAGTATAATTGGCATACATGTGCATAAAGCTGGAGATGAGTGTGTAAGATAGTATCATTGGCATACAGTGCTAAAGGGGAGATGAGTATGGTAAGATAGTATCATTGGCATACATGTGCATAAAGGCTGAGATGATGTGTGTAAGATAGTATCATTGGCATACATGTGCATAAAGGCTGGAGATGAGTGTGTAAGATAGTATCAATGGCATACACGTGCATAAAGGCTGGAGATGAGTGTGTAAGATAGTACCATTGGCATACATGTGCATAAAGGCAGGAGATGAGTGTGTAAAATAGTACCATTGGCATATATGTGCATAAAGGCTGGAGAGGAGTGTGTAATGATAGTATCAGTGCCATACATGTGCATACAGGCTGGAGTGGGATGGTGTATAAGATAGTATCATTGATATACATGGGCATAAAGGCAGGAGATGAGTGTGTAAGATAGTATCATTGGCATACATGTGCATAAAGGCTGGAGATGAGTGCGTAAGTTAGTACCATTGGCATACATGTGCATAAAGGCAGGAGATGAGTGTGTAAGATAGTATCATTGGTATACATGTGCATAAAGGCTGGAGATGAGTGTGTAAGATAGTATCATTGGCATACATGTGCATAAAGGCTGGAGATGAGTGTGTAAGATAGTATCATTGGCATACTGTGCATAAAGGCAGGAGATGAGTGTGTGTAAGATAGTATCATTGGCATACATGGCATAAAGCTGAGATAGTGTGTGTGTAAGATAGTATCATTGGCATACATGTGCATAAAGGCTGGAGATGAGTGTGAAGATAGTATCATTGGTATACATGTGCATAAAGGCAGGAGATGAGTGTGTAAGATAGTATCATTGGCATACATGTGCATAAAGGCAGGAGATGAGTGTGTAAGATAGTATCATTGGCATAAATGTGCATAAAGGCAGGAGATGAGTGTGTAAGATAGTATCATTGGCATACATGTGCATAAAGGCTGGAGATGAGTGTGTAAGATTATTCATTGGTCATACACTGTTGCATACAAGGCTGGAGATGAGTGTGTAAGATAGTATATCATTGGCAACATGTGCATACAGGCTGGAGATGTGTGGTGAAGAATAGTATCATGGCATAAATGGTGCATAAGGAGGAGATGAGTGTGTAAGAAAGTATCATTGGCATACATGTGCATAAAGGCAGGAGATGAGTGTGTGTGTAAGATAGTATCATTGGCATACATGTGCATAAAGGCTGGAGACGAGTGTGTAAGATAGTATCATTGGTATACATGTGCATAAAATCTGGAGATGAGTGTGTAAGATAGTATTATTGGCATACATGTGCAAACAGGCTGGAGATGAGTGTGTAAGATAGTATCATTGGCATACAGTGACATAAGGATGGAGCGGGTTGTGTAAGATAGTATCATTGGCATACATGTGCATAAAGGCTGGAGATGGTGTGAAGATAGTATAATGGCATCATGTGCATAAAGGCTGGAGATGAGTGGTGTAAGATAGTATCATTGGCCATACATGTGATAAAGGCTGGAGACGAGTGGTGTAAGATAGTATCTTGGCTACATGTGCATAAAGGCTGGAGATGAGTAGGTAAGATAGTATCATGGCCTAACATGTGCATAAAGGCTGGAGATAAGTGTGTGTGTAAGATAGTATCATGGATACATGGCATAAAGGCAGACATGAGGTGTGTGTAGGTATTCTTTGGCCATACATGTGCATAAAGGCAGGAGAAAGTGTGTGTGTAAGATAGTATCATTGGTATACATGTGCTAAAGGTGGAGATTAGTGTGTAAGATAGGTCATTGGCATACATGTGCATAAAGGCAGGAGATGAGTGTGTGTAAGATAGTATCATTGGGTATAATGTGCAAAAGGCTGGAGATTAGTGTGTAAGATAGTATCATTGGCATACAGTGCATAAAGGCTGGAGATGAGTGTGAAGATAGTTATCATTGGCATACAGGAGCATAAAGGGGAGATGAGTGTTGTAAGATAGTATCATTGGATACATGTGCAAAGGCTGGAGGAGAGAGTGTGTAAGATAGTATCATTGGCATACATGTGCATAAAGGCAGGAGATGAGTGTGTAAGATAGTATCATTGGCATACATGTGCATAAAGGCTGGAGATGAGTGGGCTAGATAGTATCATTGGCATACATGTGCAAAGGCAGGTGTGAGTGTGTGTGTAAGATAGTATCATTGGTATACATGTGCATAAAGGCGGAGACGAGGTGTGTAAGATTGTATCATTGGTATACATGTGCATAAAGGCTGGAGATGAGTGTGTAAGATAGTATCATTGGCATACATGTGCATACAGGCTGGAGATGGGTGTGTAAGATAGTATCATTGGCATACATGTGCATAAAGGCTGGAGATGAGTGTGTAAGATAGTATCATTGGCATTAAATGTGCATAAAGGCAGGAGAGAGTGGGTGTGGTGTAAGATAGTATCATTGGTATACATGGGCATAAAGGCTGGAGACGAGTGTGTGTAAGATGGTATCATTGGTATACTGTGCATAAAGGCTGGAGATGAGTGTTGTAAGATAGTATCATGTGGCATAAATGTGATACAGGCTGGGATGGGTGTGTAAGATAGAGATAGACATTGGCATACATGTGCATAAAGGCAGGAGATGAGTGTGTAAGATAGTATCATTGGCATACATGGCATAAAGGCAGGAGATGAGTGTGTGTGTAGATAGATCATTGGCATACATGTGCAAAAGGCGGGGAGATGAGTGGTAAGATAGTACATTGGCATACATGTGCATAAAGGCTGGAGATGAGTGTTGTAAGATAGTACATTGCTACATGTGCATAAAGGCTGGAGATGAGTGTGTAAGATAGTATCATTGGCATACATGTGCATAAAGGCTGGAGATGAGTGTGTAAGATAGTATCATTGGCATACATGTGCATAAAGGCTGGAGACGAGTGTGTAAGATAGTATCATTGGCCTACATGTGCATAAAGGCAGGAGATGAGTGTGTGTGTAAGATAGTATCATTGGTATACATGTGCATAAAGGCTGGAGATGAGTATGTAAGATAGTATTATTGGCCTACATGTGCATAAAGGCTGGAGATAAGTGTGTGTGTAAGATAGTATCATTGGCATACATGTGCATAAAGGCAGGATACATGGTGGTGTGTGTGTAAGATAGTGTCTTTGGCATACATGTGCATAAAGGCAGGAGAATAGTGTGTGTGTAAGATAGTATCATTGGTATACATGTGCATAAAGGTGGAGATGAGTGTGTGTTTAAGATGTCATTGGCATACATGTGCATAAAGGCTGGAGATGAGTGTGTAAGATAGTATCATTGGCATACATGTGCATAAAGGCTGGAGATGAGTGTGTAAGATAGTATCATTGGCATACATGTGCATAAAGGCTGGAGATGGAGTGTGTAAGATAGTATCATTGGCCATACATGTGCATAAAGGCTGGAGATGAGTGTGTGTGTAAGATAGTATCATTGGCCTACATGTGCATAAAGGCTGGAGATGAGTATGTAAGATAGTATATTGGCCTACATGTGCATAAAGGCTGGAGATAAGGTGTGTTGTAAAGTAGTATCATTGGCATACATGTGCATAAAGGCCGGACATGAGTGTGTGTGTAAGATAGTGTCTTTGGCATAACATGTGCATAAAAGGCAGGAGAATGGTGTGTGTGTAGATAGTATCATTGGATATACTGTGCATAAAGGCTGGAGATGAGTGTGTAAGATAGTATCATTGGCATACATGTGCATACAGGGTGTAGATGGATGTGTAAGAGAGTATCATTGGCATACATGTGCATAAAGGCTGGAGATGAGTGTGTAAGATAGTATCATTGGCATACATGTGCATAAAGGCTGGAGATGAGTGTGTAAGATAGTATCAATGGCATACACATGCATAAAGGCTGGAGATGAGTGTGTAAGATAGTACCATTGGCCTACATGTGCATAAAGGCAGGAGATGAGTGTGTAAAATAGTACCATTGGTATATATGTGCATACAGGCTGGAGATGAGTGTGTAAGATAGTATCATTGATATACATGTGCATACAGGCTGGAGATGTGTGTGTGTGTTGGATAGTATCATTGGCATACATGTGCATAAAAGCTGGAGATGAGTGTGTAAGATAGTATCATTGACATACATGTGCATAAAGGCTGGAGATGAGTGTGTAAGATAGTATCATTGGCATACATGTGCATAAAGGCTGGAGATGAGTGTGTAAGATAGTATCATTGGCCTACATGTGCATAAAGGCAGGACATGAGTGTGTGTGTAAGATAGTATCATTGGTATACAGTGCTTAAGGATGGAGATTAGTGTTGTAAGATAGGATCATGGCTACAGTGCATAAAGGCTGGAGATGAGTGTGTAAGATTGTATCATTGGTATACATGTGCATAAAGGCAGGAGATGAGTGTGTAAGATTATCATTGGCATACATGTGCATAAAGGCAGGAGATGAGTGTGTGTGTAAGATAGTATCATTGGCATACATGTGTATAAAGGCTGGAGACGAGTGTGTAAGATAGTATCATTGGCATACCTGTGCATAAAGGCTGGAGACGAGTGTGTAAGATAGTATCATTGGCATACATGTGCATTAAGGCAGGAGATGAGTGTGTGTGTAAGATAGTATCATTGGTATATATGTGCATAAGGCTGGAGATGGTGTGTATGTAAGAAGTATCATTGGCATACAGTGCATAAAGGCAGGAGATGAGTGTGTAGATGTAGTATCATTGGCATACATGTGCATTAAGGCAGGAGATGAGTGTGTGTGTAAGATAGTATCATTGGTATATATGTGCATAAAGGCTGGAGACGAGTGTGTAAGATAGTATCATTGGTATACATGTGCATAAAGGCTTGAGATGAGTGTGTAAGATAGTATCATTGGCATACATGTGCATACAGGCTGGAGATGAGTGTGTAAGATAGTTTCATTGGCATTACATGTGCATAAAAGGCTAGAGATGGGTTGTAAGATGTATCATTGACATACATGTGCATAAAGGCTGGAGATGAGTGTGTAAGATAGTATCATTGGCATACATGTGCATAAAGGCTGTAGATGAGTGTGTAAGATAGTATCATTGGCATACATGTGCATAAAGGCAGGACATGAGTGTGTGTGTAAGATAGTATCATTGGTATACATGTGCATAAAGGCTGGAGATGAGTGTGTAAGATAGTATCATTGGTATATATGTGCATAAAGGCAGGAGATGAATGTGTAAGATTGTATCAATGGCATACATGTGCATAAAGGCAGGAGATGAGTGGTGTGTAAGATAGTATCATTGGCATACATGTGCATAAAGGCAGGAGATGAGTGTGTGTGTAAGATAGTATCATTGGCATCCATGTGCATAAAGGCATGAGATGAGTGTGTAAGATTGTATCATTGGCATACATGTGCGTAAAGGCTGGAGATGAGTGTGTGTAAGATAGTTCATTGGTATACATGTGCATAAAGGCTGGAGATGAGTGTGTAAGATAGTATCATTGGCATACATGTGCATACAGGCTGGAGATGGGTGTGTAAGATAGTATCATTGGCATACATGTGCATAAAGGCGAGGAGATGAGTGTGTAAGATAGTATCATTGGCATACATGTGCATAAAGGCAGGAGATGAGTGTGTGTGTAAGATAATATCATTGGTTATACAGTGCATAAAGGTGGAGACGAGTGGTAAAGATAGTATCATTGGCATACATGTGCATAAAGGCTGGAGACGAGGGTGTAAGATATATACTTGGCATACATGTGCACTAAAAGGTGCAGGATGATGAGTGTGCAAGATAGTATCATTGCATACATGTGCCATTAAGGCGGAGATGAGTGTGTGTGTGTAAAGATAGAATCATTGGTATATAGTGTGCATAAAGGCTGGAGAAGCGTGGTAAGATAGTATCATTGGCATACATGTGCATAAAGGCTGGAGATGAGTGTGTAAGATAGTATCATTGGCATACATGTGCATAAAGGTGAGAGATAGTGTGTAAGATAGTATCATTGGCTACAGTGCATAAAGGCAGGAGATGAGTGTGTGTGTAAGATAGTATCATGGCATACCAGTGCATATAAAGCATGGAGATGAGTGTGTAAGATAGTATCATTGGCATACATGTGCATAAGGAGGAGATGGTGTAAGATAGTATCATTGGCTATACATGGTGATAAAGCTGGAGATGAGTGTTGTAAGATAGTATCATTGGCATACATGTGCATCAAGGCTCTGAGATGAGTAGTGGTAAGATAGTATATGGCAGTACGTGCATAAGGGCTGGAGATGAGTGTGTAAGATAGTACCATTGGGCCATACATGTGCATAAAGGCAGGAGATGAGTGTGTAAAATAGTACATTGGCATACATGTGCATAAGTGGAGAGGGAGTGTGTGTAAGATAGTATCAGTGCAACATGTGCATAAGGCTGGAGATGAGTGTTAAGATAGTATCATGGATATACATGTGATAAAGGCAGGAGATAGGTGTGTAAGAATAGTATCATTGGCATACATGTGCATAAGGCTGGAGAGAGTGGTAAGATTAGTACATTGGCAAACATGTGCATAAGGCGGAGATGAGTTGGTAAGAAGTATCATTGGTATACATGTGCATAAAGCTGGAGATGAGTGTGTAGTGTAAGATAGTATCATTGCATACATGTGGCATAAAGGGGACGATGGTGTGGTGAAGAGAGTACTCATTGGCATCATGTGCATAAAGGCGGAGGATGTGTGTGTTGTAAGATAGTATCATGGTCATACATGTGCATAAATGCTGGAGATAGTGTGTAAGATAGTATCATTGGCATACATGTGCATAAAGGTGGAGATTGAGTGTGAGAAGTATCATTGGAGTTATGGGACTATAGCTTATAGTGCATAGGAGACAGAGAGAGGATGTGATAAGGAGCTATCATTGGCATACATGGGCCATAAAGGCAGGGAGTGAGTGTGTAAGATAGTATCATTGGCTAATGTGCACTAAAGGCAGGAGAGATGGTGTGTAAGAGATATCATTGGCTATACATGTGCATTAAGGCATGGAGATGAGTGTGTAAGATGTATCATGGATACATGTTGACATAAAGGTGGAGATGGTGTAGATGTATATGGATACATGTGCTACAGGCTGGAAGAGGGTGTGTAGATTGTGTAATGTAAGATAGTACTCATTGGGCATACAATGTGAAAGGCCAGGAGATGAGTGTGTAAAAGTACCTTGGCATATATGTGCAATAAGGCTGGAGAGAGGGTGTGTAAGATAGTATCAGTCGCATACATGTGCAATAAGGCTGGAGAGAGGTGTTGTGTAAGAAGTATCATTGGTTGATACATGTGCATTAAAATCTGGCAGGAGATGAGTGTGTAATGAGAGTATTATTGGCATACATGGCAAACAACGTGTTCTGGAGATGAGGGGTTATGTGCTAAGATAGTATCATTGGCATACATGTGCATAAAGGCTGGAGATGAGTGGTGTGTGTTAAGATATATCATGTGGTATACATGTGCATAAAGGCTGGAGAGAGTGTATTGTAAGATAGTATTCATTGGCATACATGTGCATAAAGCGTGGAGATGAGTGGTGTAAGATAGTATTCATTGGCATACAGTGGCATAAAGGCTGGAGTAGGAGTGGTAAGATAGTATCTTGCCTACATGTGCATAAAGGGAATGAGGATTGTAAAGAAAGTATCATGGCTACATGTGCATAAAGGCTGGAGTAGTTGGTGTTGTAGATAGTATAATTGGCATACATGTGCATAAAGGCAGAGGAATGAGTGTGTGTAAGGTATGTCTTTGGCTTACAGTGTGTGCTAGGCCAGAGAATAGTGGTGGTGGAGTTCATGTTGTTGATTAACATGTGTCAAAAGGCTTGCAGAGATAGTGTGTAAGATAGTATCATTGGCTAACATGTGCATTAAAGGCAGGAGAGAGTGTTGGTTGTAAGATAGTATCATTGGTATACATGTGAATAAAGCTGGAGATGAGTGTGTAAGATGTATCATTGGCTACATGTGCAAAGGCTGGGATGAGTGTGTAAGATAGTATCATTGGCATACTGTGCATAAAGGTGGAGATGAGTGTGTAAGATAGTCTCATTGGCATACATGGCATTAAAGGCTGGAGATCGAGGTTGTGTAAGATAGTATCATTGGCATACATGTGCATAAAGGCGGAGATGAGTGTGTAAGTAAGATAGATCATTGCATACATGTGCATAAAGGCTGGAGATGAGTGTGAGTTGTTAAGATAGTATCATTGGCATACATTGTGCATAAAGGCAGGAGATGAGTGTGTGTGTAAGATAGTATCATTGGGTTTATACATGTGCATAAAGGCGGGAGAGATGGTGTGTAAGATTATCATTGGATAAGTGCATAAAGGCGGGAGATGAGGGTGTGAAGATAGTATCATTGGCATCATGTGCTAAGGCTGGAGATGGGTGTGTAAGATAGTATCATTGGCCATACATGTGCATAAAGGTGGAGATGAGTGTGTAGATAAGTATCATTGGCATACAGTGCATAAGGCGGAGATGAGGTGTTGTAAGTAGGATCATTGGATACAGTGCATTAAGGCTGGAGACGGTGTGTAAGATTGTATCATTGGTATACATGTGCATAAAGGCTGGAGATGAGTGTGTTAAGATAGTATCATTGGCATACATGTGGCATAAGGCTGGAGATGGTGTGTTGTAAGATATGTATCATTGGCATACATGTGACATAAGGCAGGAGATGAGTGTGAGATAGTATCATTGGCATACATGTGCATAAAGGCTGGAGATGAGTGGTGGGTAAGATAGATCATTGGGCATCATGTGCATAAAGGCTGGGGAATTGGGGAGTGGTTAAGATAGTATCATTGGCATACATGTGCATAAAGGCTGGAGAGAGTGTGTTTAGATAGTACATTGGCATACATGTGCATAAAGGATGGAGATGAGTGTGTAAGATAGTAATCATTGGCATACATGTGCATAAAGGCTGGAGATGAGTGTGTAGATAGTATCATTGGCATACATGTGCATAAAGGTGAGACGAGTTGTGTGTAAGATAGTATCATTGGCATACATGTGCATAAAGCAGGATGAGTGTGGTTAGATAGTATCTTGGTATACATGTGCAAAAGGCTGGGGAGATGGAGTGTGTAAGATAGTATATTGGCCTACATGTGCATAAGGCTGGAGATGAAGTTGTGTGTGTAAGATAGTATCATTGGCATACATGTGCATAAAGGCAGGACAGACGAGTGTGTTGTAAGATAGTATGTCTTGGCATAATGTGCCATAAAGGCAGGAGAATAGTGTGTTGAAGATAGTATCATTGGTATACTGTGAGATAACGGCTGTGAGAGGATGTGTTGTAAGATAGTATCATTGGCATACAGTGCATAAAGGCTGGAGATGAGTGTGTTAAGATAGTATCATTGGCATACATGTGCATAAAGGCTGGAGATGAGTGTGTAAGATAGTTATCATTGGCATACATGTGCATAAAGGCTGGAGATGAGTGGTTAAGATAGTGATCATTGGCATACATGGCATAAAGGCGGAGACGAGGGTGAAGATAGTATCATGGCTACATGTGCATAAAAGGCTGGAGATGGGATGGTGGTAAGATAGTATCTATTGGTGGGGCTAAAGTGCTCTGTGTTATATTCACTTTTCTGTTGCGGCTGAGTGTTGTAGTGATAGTTTAACGCTCAAAGAGCTGGCAAACAGATCATTTGTTTTTGAGAGACACCTGTAGCATTATGGAAGGCCTCTGGCTGAGTCTTTACGACACTGATACGGATAGTGTAGTATAGTGCCATTGGATACATGTAGAAGAGGATCGAGGGTAACAGCGGAATGTGTAAGAGAAGTAAGAGTATCATATGGGGATAACTGTTAGATAGTCATTCATAATGTGCCCTGTGATAACTCGATGTATTTGTGGCCTTCTGGATAGTTTATATTGGCCTCTGATGGCAGATTTGTTAGATGTTCATTTAACATCCTTCTGAACTGAGTTAGATCGTGTGTTGGTTTTCATACATGTGCTAAAGCTAATTGATTTGGTTTCGCAAAGCCATGATCTGTTAGATCATTTATACTGCATAAAGATTTATATATCTTGTTGTTTCATTTACTGCCCTTTACAGCATGTTGATCCCCAAAGGCTGGAGATAGTGTGTGTGTAAGATAGTATCATTGGCATACATGTGCATAAAGGCAGGACATGAGTGTGTGTGTAAGGTAGTGTCTTTGGCATACATGTGCATAAAGGCAGGAGAATAGTGTGTGTGTAAGATAGTATCATTGGTATACATGTGCATAAAGGCTGGAGATGAGTGTGTAAGATAGTATCATTGGCATACATGTGCATACAGGCTGTAGATGGATGTGTAAGAGAGTATCATGGATACATGGTGCATAAAGGCTGGAGATGAGTGGTGTAAGATAGTATCATTGGCATACATGTTGATAAAGGCTGGAGATGGAGTGTTTGTAAGATAGTATCAATGGTAACACATGCATAAAGGCTGGAGATGAGTGTTGTAAGATAGTACCATTGGCCTCATGTATAAAGCAGGAGATGAGGTGTTAAATAGTACCATGGTATATGTGGCATACAGGCTGGAGTGAGTGTGTAAGATAGTATCATTGATATACATGTGCATACAGGCTGGAGATGGTGTGTGTGTTGGATGTATATTGGCAATCATGTGCATAAAGGCTGGAGATGAGTGTGTAAGATAGTATCATTGACATACATGTGCATAAAGGCTGGAGATGAGTGTGTAAGATAGTATCATTGGCATACATGTGCATAAAGGCTGGAGATGAGTGTGTAAGATAGTATCATTGGCATACATGTGCATAAAGGCAGGACATGAGTGTGTGTGTAAGATAGTATCATTGGTATACATGTGCATAAAGGATGGAGATTAGTGTGTAAGATAGTATCATTGGCATACATGTGCATAAAGGCTGGAGATGAGTGTGTAAGATTGTATCATTGGTATACATGTGCATAAAGGCAGGAGATGAGTGTGTAAGATTGTATCATTGGCATACATGTGCATAAGGAGGAGAGAGGTGTGTGTGTAAGATAGTATAATTGGCATACATGTGTATAACGGCTGGGGGGAGTGTGTAAGATAGTATAATTGGCATACTGTGCATAAAGGCTGGAGATGAGTGTGTAAGATAGTATCATTGGCATACATGTGCATTAAGGCAGGAGATGAGTGTGTGTGTAAGATAGTATCATTGGTATATATGTGCATAAAGGCTGGAGACGAGTGTGTAAGATAGTATCATTGGCACTACATGTGCAAAAGGCAGGAGATGTGTGTAAGTAGTATATTGGCATTACATGGCTTAAGGCAGGAGATGAGTGGTGTGTAAGATAGTCTAATGGATATATGTGCCATAAAGGCTGGAGACAGGTGTGCAAATAGTATCATTGGGATACATGTGCATAAAGGCTTGAGATGAGTGTGTGTAAGATAGTATCCTTGGATACATGTGCATAGGCTGGAGATGAGTGTGTAAGATAGTATCATTGGCATACATGGGCATAAAAGGCTAGAGAGAGGTGTGTAAGATAGTATCATTGGACATACCTGTGCATAAAGGCTGGAGATGAGTGTGTAAGATAGTATATTGGCATACATGTGCATAAAGGCTGTAGATGAGTGTGTAAGATAGTATCATTGGCAGACATGTGATATAAAGCAGGAATGAGTGTGTGGTGTAATGATAGATATGGTATACATGTGCATAACAGGCGGAGATGAGGTGTAAGATAGTATCATGTATATATGGCATAAAGGCAGGAGATGAAGTGTAAGATTGTATCAATGGCATACATGTGCATAAAGGCAGGAGATGAGTGGCGTGTGTAAGATAGTATCATTGGCATACATGTGCTAAAGGCAGGAGATGAGTGTGTGTGTAAGATAGTATCATTGGCATCCATGTGCATTAAAGGCATGAGATGAGTGTTGTAAGTTTGTATCATTGGCACATTGTGCGTAAAGCTGGAGATGAGGTGTGTAAGATGTATCATGGTATACAGTGGCATAAAGGCTGGAGATGAGTGTGTAAGATAGTATCATTGGCATACATGTGCATACAGGCTGGAGATGGGTGTGTAAGATAGTATCATTGGCATACATGTGCATAAAGGCAGGAGATGAGTGTGTAAGATAGTATCATTGGCATACATGTGCATAAAGGCAGGAGATGAGTGTGTGTGTAAGATAATATCATTGGTATACATGTGCATAAAGGCTGGAGACGAGTGTGTAAGATAGTATCATTGGCATACATGTGCATAAAGGCTGGAGACGAGTGTGTAAGATACTATCATTGGCATACATGTGCATAAAGGCAGGAGATGAGTGTGCAAGATAGTATCATTGGCATACATGTGCATTAAGGCAGGAGATGAGTGTGTGTGTAAGATAGAATCATTGGTATATATGTGCATAAAGGCTGGAGACGAGTGTGTAAGATAGTATCATTGGTATACATGTGCATAAAGGCTGGAGATGGGTGTGTAAGATAGTATCATTGGATACTGTACATGATGCAAAAGGCGGAGATGAGTGTGTGAGATAGTATCATTGGCATCATGTGCATAAGGCTGGAGATGAGTATGTAAGAGAGATCAGTGTGCATGACATGTGCATAAAAGCTGGAGATGTGTGTGTGTGTGTGTAAGATAGTATCATTGGCATACATGTGCATAAAGGCTGGATATGAGTGTGTAAGATAGTATCATTGGCATGCTGTACATGTGCATAAAGGCTCTTACAGGTCGGTCTTGGATATACTGATCTTCACTGTTCACAATACGAAACACATATAACACACAATACTAGGTAACAACCGTATAGTGCAGTGACCCCAAACACTGAGTGGTTCCCCCAATGTACTGAGGGTGCTGAGGGACCCCTGGTGCCTGTCCCACCAATCCCATCCAAATGTGAGGTAGCGCCACCCCCTATGAATGTTGGTGCACGTTGGGTACCTGCCTGGGTATTTCAGTACACAGGTACTGCATGCCGTTGGTGAATGGACGTCCACGTGGTATACTGCGGCCTGGGACCATGTGGGTTGCATGTGACAGCTCAGGAGAGGACTGTTGAGTCGGTCCCATGCCGAGAGGCCTCCAACAATCCCCTTCCACCTTAGCCGAGGTGTGCTCCGCGTCACGAGCTCCAGCTGGAGTAGTCCTCTCCTGAGCAGTCACATGTGTCCTGGTCCCAGGCCGCAGTATACCACGTGGACGTCCATTCACCAACGTAGGATAGCCACAACAGGTTCTAATGGGAAGAGTCCCTATTTGAGGCCTTCCCTACAATACTGCTCCACAGGTATCTCAGGGCCTAACTGGGGCCTAGGGGCAGAGTTCTGGCCCAGTCTAGGGGCTTACTGGCATCCTGGATGCATCCATCCCTCTGCCGGCTCCTGCTAAACAGGATATCCCTGTGGGTCCCGCGGAGGATATCCTTGATTCAAGATGGCTGCTCGCACGCTTTCTCGCAAGTCCTTATGAGACTTGTAGTCCCCTTTCAGGCAATCCAAGATGGCCACCGCTTCGGCAGCCACTGCGCATGCGCCAAACTCGTTCCCCCTGATCGTGCGGGGTCCCGCAGAGCAACTGGCCAGTTCCCCGCACCTGAGCAGGGTAGAGGTCTATTACAAAGGTTGGGTCAATTGTACACTATACCATCATATAAAACAAAAATGTACTCGTTAAAAATGCAATACATAAAATAACAACAAAAATTGCCTCAACCTCAAAGGACCGGTATCAGTGACATTTTAGGGCCCTGATGGAAAATATGGCAAGTGTTCTTTTCTTTGGCAGGAAAATAGAAATTTTTGTGAAGATTTGCTCATTAGATGGGTGCAAATAAAATGTCCCACCTTTCAATATATATCAAATAGTCCCCGGTTCGGGTCCTTTCTCCATTTAATCAGAGACAATAGAAAACATCTTTCCCAGCGTAATTTCCATCCGTTACATCATTCAGGCGCATAGAATGCAGTTATAGAACTGAGAATCATTAGCTGCATTGTCCTTAGCTTGGTGTTAAATTATTCTGAATTCTATAAATCCAAATGCAATCTTTATACATTTCTCTTAGCCAGTCTAAACATAGCAATCACCTTTTCTCTCAGTGTCAGAACAAAATGTTCTTAGTCAATCATCCATGCCAGAACACCGTTTCTCTATTTAGCAATATTTACTCTGATCTAGAAGACCCTCTTAGTCCTGTCACTAAGTAACTACAGTTAATCCTATGTTCCTTATCCTTTAACCCCTATCTCTATTGTATTGTCTTTCTAAGTATTTAACCAGCCTTTGATTCCAAACTGAAAACCAGAAACTATTCAACTCAAAAGACATTAAACATACCAAGAGTCGAAAATCACATAAAACATTTCTACACCTACCTGAACTTCTTATCTTTGTAGAGGCAGCTAATCATTTTGTATTGTATTGTATTGTATGTCTTTATTTATATAGCGCCATTAATGTACATAGTGCTTCACAGTAGTAATACATGTGGTAATCGAATAAATAACAGATAATATAAATAACAGATCATGGGAATAAGTGCTTTAGACATAAACATAACATTAAGGAAGAGGAGCTTACAATCTAATTGGTAGGTAGGGAGAACATACAGAGACAGTAGGAGGGAGTTCTGGTAAGTGCGTCTGCAGGGGGCCAAGCTTTATGTATCATGTGTTCAGAATGTTCACAGTGCTATTCATATGCTTCTTTAAGCAAGTGTGTCTTAAGGTGGGCCTTAAAGGTGGATAGAGAGGGTGCTACTCGGGTACTGAGGGGAAGGGCATTCCAGAGGTGTGGGGCAGTCAGTGAAAAAGGTTTAAGGCGGGAGAGGGCTTTAGATAAAAAGGGGGTAGAAAGAAGACATCTTTGAGCAGAACGCAAGAGTCGGGGTGGTGCATAGCGAGAAATTAGGGCTGAGATGTAAGGAGGGGCAGAAGAGTGTAAAGCTTTAAAAGTGAGGAGAAGAATGGAGTGTGAGATGCGGGATTTGATTGGAAGCCAGGAGAGGGATTTCAGGAGGGGAGATGCTGAGACAGATCTAGGAAAGAGTAGAGTGATTCTGGCAGCACCATTTAGGATATATTGTAGGGGAGACAGGTGAGAGGCAGGAAGGCCGGACAGCAGGAGATTACAGTAATCAAGACGGGAGAGAATATAATTCCTAATTTAATACTAAATTACTTTTTTTAACTAGTTACATGCTGAACATATATGTATATAGACAATATAGCATCTTTATTATTTAGTCCTGAAATTATCCTATCTTCTTTTTCCACCCATAAAAAATATTTTTGGGAGATTATCATTTTTTTTTGGAATAAGCACATAAAAGACATGGTCACCCTGTATCAGTATACATGTATCTATTGTGTGTCATGTGCGTGCGATTGTGATACCGGAAGTGTCAGTAAGATAAATTAGGGCGAAGTTAAATAAGGTAGTTATAGGGAGGGGTTATATGGGGTAATAGGATCAATTATAGGGAGAGGTTATATGGATCAATGGAGGAGTTATAGGGAAAGGTTATATGGGGCAATAGGAGTAGTTATAGGGAAAGGTTATATGGGGTAATAGGAGGAGTTATAGGGAGAGGTTATATGGATCAATGGGAGGAGTTATAGGGAAAGGTTATATGGGGCAATAGGAGTAGTTATAGCGAGCGGTTATATGGGGTAATAGGAGGAGTACAGTTATATGGGGTAATAGGAGAAATTATAGGGAGAGGTTATATGGAGTAATAAGAGGAGTTATAGGAAGCGGTTATATGGGGCAATTGGAGGAGTTATAGGGAGAGATTATATAGAGAAATAGGAGGAGTTATATGGAGCAGTTATATGGGGTAATAGAAGGAGTTATAAGGAGTGGTTAGATGGAGAAATAAGAGGAGTTATAGGGAGGGTTTATATGGGGTAACTTTTTAGTTAACATAAATGTAATAAATACATTTCATAGAAAGAGACCAATTTACAGAATTCAAACAAAACGACACAATATTTATGGACATCGATTATTCCAATATTAGCCCAGAATTTGTTCCAAGTTTTCTCCTCTAAAATCTCTTTTTCTCATTTTCCTTAATTCTATTAATCGCCCTGACAATGTCCAGAAAAACGTCAGCCTGAGAAATAAAATAATTTAAATCAGGAATATTGTACCTGCATTGCACTTCCAGAAAGTATCATCCTAAAAAATCCCACAGATACATATTCAGAATGTACGTTCCCCAAACGCTGGCGTCTTGACAAAACAAGCCATTCTTCCCCAAATTGCTTTACTAAATGGATATTGGACAATTTTATTTAACAACGATTCTAATGTATTATTGCATGATGATCTGGGACACTTTTTATCTGATATATTCATGTGTTTAAAATTATTTCTTACATACAATTTGTCATGAAAAGCCAATGATGTAATATCCTGATATTTTGCCGGAATTCTCTCTGTTTAAATGTTTTAAACCTTCGCCACAAAAAATTACCATTTAAGAAATGAACAAAAAAGGTCTTCTAATAGTAAATAATCCTTTGTGCTCCTTCTTTGTTTGAGGCCTATAGATATTAATCAAGCGAAAATGTCATTTATTCACTGTAACACCTAGAAGCAAACATCGTGCTTCCTGAATTTCTAACAGCTTATTCCTTATCCTCACCTCTGTACATACAACCACGACACCTTCATATTTAATCTCATTTCCTGCAACTAAATGATATTTGCATGTTAATGTTTTAGTACATTGTAAGCTAACATTCCAGCTTTCCCAGATCTCATACTTAGCACATTAACAGCTGCGACCTTCAAAGGATTTCTTATGGAAAGAGACATCTTAGTCAATGAAAGTACAATACTACGCCCCTTTCTTTCTCCCCACATTATCCCCCATGACCCCAACCTCTTATTGGGGACCAAAGATGGGGGGGGGGAGTTGCATTATGGGGTGAGGTTTCCCTGCATTATGGGGTGAGGTTTCCCTTCATTATGGGGTGAGGTTTCCCTGCATTATGGGGTGAGCTTTCTGGCATCCACAATATTATACGTTCCTCATGTAGATTCGTCTCTATAGTTCATCAACTGGGATATTAAATGCCCTAATAAAAATTACTGGAAAGAAAAGTGTCATAGCAGGAATAGGGTTATACACACACAGGCTGTGACCCTTCTTAACATCGGGATGATTGAATAGATAACGCTTTGCAAACTGTTGCTTTAAAAAATGCTGGTTATTAGTTTAAAAAAATTGTTACAATCTGATACAAAAATCGCATCGAGAACAAGGGGAAAAAATCCGAGCAGTTTGGTGACTCCAGCGAGCCTTTCTCAGGGAGAATTGTGGGAAAACACCCCCTCAGCTGTATTTAAAGGCTTCTAACTATCAGACAATTTAGGGGGTGGAACAGTTAATAAACCGTTTGCTCTGTATCTGTTCCCCTGTGTAAGGAGGGATAAAAGTGGCTGTATTACATGTATAATTACAATATCACATTGACCATATTTATAGTTACAAACAAAAACAGAAAGGCCAGCGTATCATACAAAGTGACACGACATATAGTGTAATACCTCAGTGCTTACTGTATCTGCTCAGAGTAAGGGTCATTTCGTTAAACCCTTTGGCCAAAAGTAGAGCTGTGGGGCTAGCAGGAGGCGCTGTATGAGCTGGGGGGCTGCAGGAGGAGCGTTGAGCGGGCTGGCGCGGGCTTCGCGGAGGCGCTGTATGAGCTGGGGGCTGCAGGAGGCGCTGTAGAGTGGGGGATGGGAGGCGCTGTATGAGCTGGGCTGAGGGGAGGCGCTGTATGAGCTGGGGGCTGCAGAGGGCTGTATGAGATGGGGGCGAGGAGGCGCCTGTATGAGCGGGGGGCTGAGGAGAGCTGTATGAGCTGGGGGCGTGCTTGAGGAGGCGCTGTATGAGCTGGGGCTGCGGGAGGCGCTGGTATGAGCTGGGGGCTGCAGGAGGTCGCTGGATGAGCGGGGGGCTGCCGAGGCGCTGTATGAGCTGGGGTCTGCGAGGAGGCGCTGTATGAGATGGGCGGATTGCTGGAGGCGCTGTATGAGCTGGGGCTGCAGGAGGCGCTGTATGCGCTGGGGCTGCAGGAGGCGCAGTATGAGCTGGCGGAGCTGCAGGCACGGCGCTGTTGAGCTGGGGGACCTGCCGGAGGCGCTGTATGAGCTGGGGGCTGGGGAGGCGCTGTATGAGCTGGCGCTACTTAGGCCGCTGTATGAGATGGGGCGCAGGAGCGTTATGAGCTGGGGCGGTGAGGCGGCAGTATGACTGGGGGCTGGCATGGAGGCGCTGGTTATAAGCTGCAGCCACTTCACGGCGTGACCACTCTGCAGGTCCTAACACTACCTGGCACAATTCTCACGTACCTCTCTTTTCTGCTGGAGGGAGAGAGACCATACTGGGTCTGTGATTAATATTTATAGTTACCTATTGTTGGTTTTGCTAGCCATGTTTGTGGTGTCTTACATGTATGGCTCGTATATGTACTGTGAATTAAATAATCCCCTACAATATTTGATCTCCTATACAATTCTGCGTGTCGTTTTGATTTGCTCTTTGATCATTCGTTCCTTTTTAACAACGTGTCAGTGTTTATTTATTGTGTTTGTAATAGACATACTATCTGTCAAAACAGTTGTTACAAAATTAATTCTTTCCCCCTCCTGTTGTGACTTATTGTGTTTATATTTCTGCCACGATGTTTCTCTTGATGGCAGTTATTTCTTTGTTACGGTTATGTATTAAAGCTGAAGGACAGCCTCGTTCACGGCAGCTTTGTGTTAGTTGTGATCTTTGTATAATAAATATTTCTACATACTAGTACATGGTGTTTAAAGCGACCGCTAATAATTTGGTACATTCAACATCTATAAAAAAAACAATATTCCATAAGGTCGTTTATAACACCTCTTTTTCTCCAGAGATGTTATAATTGACCTTATGGAATATTATTTTTCATAGGTGTTGAACGTAACAAATTATTAACGGTCGTTTTAAACACCATGTACTAGTTTGTAGAATAATTTATTATACAGTACAAATAAAAAATAATCAATACTATATAAGACTAGATTTTCACCCGCCAATGATATACAAGTTGATATTAATATGGTATTGAAACAGGGGCTAGATCAATAATGGATAACATGACAAGAATTTACATTTCTTACGGGGTCTCATCCCACTATTCCAGTTTTTTATACTGTCCCAAAAATACCCAGATGAAAGATCCCACCCCCTGGTACACCCATAGTCTCAGGGATGGACTTCTTATTAGAAGCCCTGTCTCAATACGTAGACAAATTTCTCCAAACTGCATTGAAGTCATCTGTTGTTTGAGCTGGGGGCTGCAGGAGGCGCTGTATGAGCTGGGGGCTGCAGGAGGCGCTGTATGAGCTGGGGGCTGCGGGAGGCGCTTTATGAGCTGGGGGCTGCAGGAGGCGCTGTATGAGCTGGGGACTGCAGGAGGCGCTGTATGAGCTGGGGGCTGCAGGAGGCGCTGTATGAGGAGGTGCTGTATGTGCTGGGGGCTGCAGGAGGCGCTGTATGAGCTGGGGGCTGCGGGAGGTGCTGTATGAGCTGGGGGCTGCAGGAGGCGCTGTATGAGCTTGGGGCTGCAGGAGGCGCTGTATGAGCTTGGGGCTGCAGGAGGCGCTGTATGAGCTGGGTGCTGCAGGAGGTGCTGTATGTGCTTCTATTTTAGCAACCGTCTGCATGGGAGCAGCAATTTCATCCTAGCCAGCCTTTATTTCTCTCCCAGGCATTACAGAGTTAGTGCGCTCTCCAATACGGCTAATTACCACCTGCAGTATCTGGCTTATTTCAATGCTAGGGCTGCTGTCCTAAATAGCAGAAGTTGTGTGTGTTCTAATCCTGTTAGGTCTGAAACTGGTACCCCCTGCATCACTTTAAACTGATTTGGCTAATTACCGCCTGCTATTCCCCCCTCTCAGAGTCTCCGGACCTGCTTATACGCAGGGGGGTGGTTCTGTAAGTCCAGGTGAGCATGCGTTCTCTGGCTCACTGCTCTCAGGCACAAACTTTATCTCCACCTGTACCGGATCTCCTCCTGATGTTTCTATAGGAGAAGGAGTGGCTCAGTGAGTAAAGACACTGACTCTGGCACGGAGTGTGTAGCAGGGGAACCTGGTTCAATTCCTGGTGTCAGCTCCTTGTGACCTTGGGCAAGTCACATGATCTCCCTGTGCCTCAGGCACCAAAAAACATACAGTATATTGTAAAATAAAACATAGATTGTAAGCTCTACAGGGCAGGGACAGTGTCTGAAAATAGGTCTCTGTTGCCTAACCAGATTGGTCATGGATTTATTACTTCCAATCTTCCGTTAATAACTATTTTTAATTATTACCAATAAGAGGTTTTATTGAACTCATGCGTGTGCATTCAAAAGTGATCGTTCTCTGTCTTTTGATTACGCTTCCTTGCCGCTCTGCGATGTCAGTGCGCGCTGGCTTCAGAGAGGCCCAGCGTGGGACAGTGCAGGAGGCAGGCCAGCAGCAGGGGAGATGCCCAAAGGCAACAAGAGGCCCACCCAGTTACCGTTCTCTTCTTCCGGTTAACGTTCTCGTATTCCATGCTACGGTCATACATCTACAATAAAAATAATTCTTCTTCCCGAGCAGGCTCTGTTCTGCTCTTTCCATTGTCTCCTAACTTTCCTGGAACCTGCAATCCGGTTCCCCGAGGCCTACACCACAGCTGCAGCCTGGAGCCTCTCCTACATTGAGCTCTGAAATTCCCCTGGATATAAGGCCACCCTAACTGCCCTGCAGGAGCTTACCTGCACCTCATCATGGAGGACTTGTATGGAGTAATAGGAGGAGTAATTGGAAGAGTTATAGGGAGCGGTTATATGGGGTAATAGGAGTTATAGGGAGGGGCTATATGGGGTAACAGGAGAAATTATAGGGAGTGGTTATATGGGGTAATAGAAGACAGAAAAGCCCAATGCTACATCCAATGTGCCAAAAATACACAGTCAAATACTTATATATTCTCTTGAATAAGGGTCATTTAGTTAAACCCTTTGGCCAAAGCGTTATAAGCACTGTGTATTTTTGTCACATCGGATATAGTATTGCACTTTTCTGTCTTATGTTGTATACATTTGGCCACGCTCAGTAGCACTGCTTTTGACACAGTATATATATGTATAAATATAACTCCTATTACCCCATATAACCTCTCCCTATAACTCCTCCTATTACCCCATATAACCGCTCCCTATAACCCCTCCTATTACCCTATATACCCTCTCCCTATAACTCCTCCAGGATGGGCTGCAGGTGAGCTCCTGCAAGGGAGCCAGGATGGCCTTAGACCCAGGGGTTGGTGGCTGTGAGTTGGAGATGGAAGTAGGAGAAGCCACAGGCTGCAGCAGCGGTGTAGGCCTTGGTGAGGCTGAATGCAAGGTACAGGAGAGTTTGGAGAGAAAGGAAGGGGCAGAACAACAGAATCTGCTTAAGAAAGAAGAGAAACGAGCTTTATTGCGGAGGTATAACAGGAAAGTAGAAGAATTGCAAATAGAAAATATTAAATTAAAGAGATGTCGTGGTCGTGAGGTAGACACGCGCAAGAAGCAAATAAATCAACTGCATGTTGAATTAACCCGGTTGGAGGTTGAGATTGCTAAAATAGCAGGGGTTCCAGTCAAACAGAAACGTTCCCTTTTAAAAACTGTTGAAATGCTAACCCACAGTGCTGAGCAGGGTGCAGAGCAAAATGCGGAGCAGAATGCTGAGCAGGGTGCAGAGCGGGGCACAGAGCAAAATGCTGAGCAGAATGCAGAGCGGGGTGCAGAGCAAAATGCTGAGCAGGGTGCAGAGCAAAGTGCAGAACAAGGCACAGATTCAGATTGTGGAACTGGAAGCCAAAACCCCATTAAATGTTCTCACGAAAAGATAAGTTTGGTGACGCCTAAAAGAAGTGGGAGAGAAACTAGATCCCAGAGCAAGTCTGCAGTTTCTAAAGATAAAACAGAGAACTTATCCCAGGAAAATTCATTCGGATTAGATCTGACAGTTTGAATTCAACCAATGCCAGAAAACCCCAAAGGGAAAGCTGCAGAAAAAAGAAGACAAAGGACCAGACTAAAGGTTTCTACAGGAGAACGGTAAAGCCTGTAATAGGGTCCAAAACTTCAGGGAAGGGGGGACTCACCTCAGGGTGTATCATGACTGTGAGCAAGGATCTGTTCCAGAGCTTCCAGCATCCCAGGGGTCAATGCAGAAGCAGCAGAAGATCATGTTTAAAGACAATTGCACGTCAAAGAAAGCAGCAGACACCTGTGATGTTGGGTATCTCAGACTCCACGTGGGAGAGTTAAAGAAATTACAAAGAATTCTGGAGAGCAGCAAAGCAAGAACAGAACCTAGGAAACTCTGACGAGGAGGGGCAGCTGGAAATGGAGTTTGTACCTGAGAGCAGTGAGCCGAGAAACCATGCTAACCTGGACTTACAGAACCACCCTCCTGCTTATTAGCAGGTCCGTGGATTCAGAATTCTGAGAGGGGAGAACAACAGGGGGTAATCAGCAGCAATGCAGACAGCATTAACCCCATAGTGCTTGGGAGTGAAATTAAGGTTTGTAGAGGACTGAAGTACTGCTCCTATCCAAACAGTTTTGAATATGAGTGGCCCAATAAGAAAGACTGGGGTAAGCAAAGTAATGGCATAAGGTAACCCAGTTCATACAGCACCTCCCTACGGCCTGGGTGGGAGATCCTTTGTGAGTGCTTTGACCAGAAATGCACAACCTTTTAAAAAGGAGGGATGTGTGGTAAAGTTGAGGTTATAAAGCAGTGCAGTGAGAGATGAAGCCTGACAGATTTTTGTAGGAAAACATCTATTGAAAGAATCCTTGGGCTTCAGAGCAGATGAGACATTTATGCACTTATCCATGTTCCAGTTTCATGCGATTATGATGTCACAGCTTTAAGAGGCCTCAGGATCTGGACTATTTCTGGACAAAATATGAGAGTCTTAAAAATCTGAATTATGGAGTCCTTTGCAGCTATTCTGTGTCCAAAACGGAAACAAAGTTCGGTACAATTCTTAGACAAATCATACCCCAATATCAGAATGATTATTGGCAGACATCGAGTAAGTACGCTCACCTACAAGTAATTATGAGCATGAAGAGGTCATAATATAGGATTGGATTGGAGTTTGGAAAGTGCAAAGTCAGACTTTGGCGACATGGCAATGTTACAAAGGCATCTGCCCAACTCCTTTTTCATAGGAAAGAGAAGGAAAAGGGAAATTGTGTTTACTATGGTCAGCCAACCTTGTGCATAGTAGATGTGGTGCGCCAGACATTTAGCATGTCTTTGTAGTGTTCGAAATGCACTGTGCCAGTCCTGGCCACAAGAGGGGAAGTTGTAAAAGATTCGATGTAATTTATGCGCATAAATTGGACATTCCTACACGATGCGATCATAAGCCTGGCATAATATTATCAAAAGTATGGGAGCAGGAAGTGGACTTCGAAGACAATGAAGCACTTTACGACCGGGCCTGAAAGTTGCAGACAGAATATGTCCGGATCCGCCTGCAGATGGGGTTGGTTCTGGTTCAGCCTAAGGTATGGCGCTTTACTTAGATCCTCCTGGGACGAGCTGTCCTGGACGCTGTGGTGGGAGCAGTTTTGCCCAGATATACTTACAGAACAAACAGATTATTGAGAGTGTAACTGGGCGGGGCCCAGGAAATGTCAGAAGACCCTTAGAAGGAAACCTCCTCAAATCTAACTCCAGCAGGGAACAATCTGGGAATCAGATGATCCTACTATGATGTAACCCAAGTGAGTGAAAATAATACATAAGAAAAGAAAGTGAGCGATCTTGGGCACAGGGAAAAAAGAAAGGAAGAAGAGCATGGTAAAAACCTTGGAGGGACTCTTCGACGTCCTCGGAGTCCCGCTGGTAAAGTCCTCAGGTAACTATAAAGAACCGTTTTTCTGCTCTCAGAAAAGATTGGGGTCAAGAGCTGAGGACTCCGACGAGTAGAGGAACTTTCCTTATCCGAAGAGGAACATAACCTCACCCTCTTACTCCTCCTATTACCTCAGATAACTGCTCCCATAACTCCTCCTATTACCCCATAAAAACCAACTCCATATTAACTCCTCTATTACGCCTATAACTGCTCCTATAACTCCTCCTATTCCCCCATATAAACCACTCCCCTATAAAATACGTCAATAAAAATTCTCATCCTTGAGCTGACATATCTGGTTTTCTTTTCCATCGATGCACCAATACTACTAGATATATGGAAAACCAGGAATCAAAAAAAGAAACAGAAAAAAAGAGACAATGCAAAAAAATAATAATAACAGTCTGGTGCAGTAGTGGGGGAGGTTACAGCTTCAAAAAAAGAGGCATTTTCTATTCTGCGTCACAAGGAGAAGAAACAACCTTTCTACACCGCAAGAAAAGAAAGAAGAAATCCAGACGCGCTTGTCGATAGAACGTGTTTACCCTGTTGAGCAGGTTTCTTTGATCTCTGACACAGAAGGATGGAATTTCTGCAGTTGTAACATAATGATGCCAAATTAGAACATCTTGATGGATTGCAAAACTTTTGAACGGTCTGTGACCCTGTGGAACATTGACCTGTGTTGCTTGTGAAAATGTTGTCGGAAATTCCCAGGTGTTTGACAACTGCCCACTAGAAATGTGCCAGAAATGTCACATGCATCGACCAACTTTCTCATCTTACCGCAGATAGTTAATGGGTCACACTGGCTATCTTTTTTTGCAAATGTTGCCTTTCACAAAATATATCGCTGAAAGGGTAAACTATGTAAATCCAAAAGAGTGTATTATTTGGTTTAAAAAATATGCAACAAAAAAAAAAATCTTTGTGTTTCGGAAAACATATTGAGTTGTACACAGACATTTCAGGGTACTCTCCCTCCTGTAAATGAGTGTTTTGGTGAGGTATAACATGGATCTAAAAAAGGACTGTCCCTTTCTCATCACCGGTAGGTGGTAGCAGATATAACTGTGTTAAAGGCGGGGAGTAGAAACCTTTGTTCCTGTAGGGAAACTGGTGGCAAACAAGCGAGGGAGATTTACTTTAAAGAATCAAACTCCAAAGCAAAGGAATCTGCTTATCAAAGCCTCCGTGCAGCTAAAACTGGTGCCAACCTTTGCACTGAAGCTGATACCCCCTCCAATGTTCAGATATGGGAGGGGGGGGGGAGTGCAGGACTGAGATGAAACAGATATGAAGAAGACAAATCTAAATATAGATCAGTATTAGTTTGTGCAAATACTGTATGAAGAAAGTTCGGTGAGTAAAAAAGTAACAAACCCTTCACCGTGCGGTGTACAGCAAACACACAAATGCACCCCTGCTTTCCCCTATTATCTCTTAGCATACAATGCCTTCTACTGCGCTAGGGATTCTGGGTAATGGACATGCAATAAGCACTCACAGTGTGTCACTTTTGTTCTTGTCCATGTAACAGCGCTTCTGCCTGCCGCATTGCACGCTTTTTACTGCACAAGCCCTGGGTTGAGAATGCAGAGCCAGTAAACTACAACTACCAGACAGCTATATTGAAACCTTTGGGTCTCGGTTGTGAGGCTGGTCATACGGGCTTATGCCATGGAGCTGGTAGTGCTCAATTCACAGTACCTAGCTTTGTTGCTTGTCACCACTTGCAGCTTCAACATGCCATGGGCCCTCGCGTCAAATTGCATAACACAGATGTAGTGAACAATCTGACCTGCAAATATTGTGTACTACTTACCCTTATCCCCGAGAGACATTCACGTACTTATACATGTGGCAGAATATCAACGGGCTTCAGGGGGGGAATCATCCCTAGCTTATTGGTTCCAGTCCAGTCAGGGCAGGTTCTTGGCTTAGTAGCATGAGGATTATTGGAATAGCGTGCAGGGAGGCAGCGACGCCGGGGTAGCAACCTTCGATGGGCCGATTCCATTGTTTACGGTGTTACAGGTATGACACTAAACGAGCTATATCCTTCTCCCGCAAAGTACACTTCCGACCCTTTCACAGCGTGCTATGATCACGGCTGTTTAACTATAAAATAACTATCAGTTGACATAGAAATAATTAGAGACGGCGCACACAATTCCGCCCCAAATCCCCTTTCCGCCGGATTTTCACTGATGTCACCCCCAAAATCCGTTTCACGGTGTGAAATCTTGCAAACGGATTGGTCGCTTCAATCAGCGGATTCAATCAAAATCCATATTGGATACATCAGTGGGCGGATTCTAAGAAGTGCTGAATCTGCAGATTAGTTCTCACAAATCCACTGACGGGAGTGCGGGACATACGCTCGGCGTGTGGTAATACATTAAATAAAACCGCAAAACGCCCTTTGTTGCGATGATCATGACCAAACAGGTTCATTTGGATCCGCAGGACAGCGGCTACTAAGTCATTGTAGGCTTTACAATACAAACAAAAAAGCAGAGTACCATGGGACGTTTAAACCATTTCAATGCTAGAGGGGGCCAGCAAAGCATGTGTCTCTCTGGCATTGAAAGGGTTAAAGGTGCCGAAGCGTGATTCTGAAACCGCTCACAACACCGTCAATAAAAAAAACAATGCAGGAACTGAGAATATTCAAAGCAAAAGCCGTGAGGGCAGGAGAAAATGCAGTCGCTTGGAAATGATACCAGCTATTATACAAGTCACAGGACCAAGTCTCATATTTCACAGGTGTTATGTTTTTTTCCAGCACTTCACGATGAGCCGGCAGGCATGCACAACGTTAAATCTGCTGTCCTTTATTTTCATTTGTAATTGTCTGGACATGTTGACGCTTTAAAACCCCACGAGAGCACGAGTGCCTGTGCGGGTATTTCAACAAGCACCACAATAGAGAAGCGGAATGCACAACCTTTAAAAAGGAGGAATGTGGTAAAGTTGAGGTATAATGGCAGTGAGGAGATGAAGCCTGGCAGGATTTTTGAAGGAAGACATCTATTGAAAGAATCCTTGGGCTTCAGAGCAGATGACATTTATGCACTTATCCATGTTCCAGGTTCATGCGAATACGATGTCAGCTTTAAGAGGCCTCAGGCTCTGGACTATTTCTGGACAAAATATGAGAGTCTTAAAAATTCTGAATTATGGAAGTCCTTTGCAACTATTCCTGTGTCCAAACCGGAAACAAAGTCGGTAACAATTCTCTTCAGACACGAATTAGTCCCAATATCAGATATTCTGATATGGCTTGGCAGACAATGCGAAGTACTGGCTCCACCTACAAGAATTATGGATGAAAAAGATATTTGGATTGGAGGTTGGAAAGTGCAAGTCAGACTTTGGCGACATGGCAATGTTACAAAGCATCTGCCCAACTCCTTTTTCATAGGAAGAGAAAAGGGAAAATGTTTTTACTATGGTCAGCCAACCTTGTGCCATAGATGTGGTTCAGCCAGACATTTAAGCATGTCTTGTGATGTTCTAGAATGCAACTTGTGCCAGTCAGTCCTTGGGCCACGAGGGAGCAAGTTGTACAAACATCAGATGTAATTTATGCGATAAATTTGGACATTCCTACACGAATTGCGCAGAAGCCTGGCATAATATTTCAAAAGTATGGGAGCAAGAAGTGGACTTCAAAGACAATGAAGCACTTTACGACCGGGCCCTGAAAGTTGCCGACAGAATATGTTCGGATCCGCCTGCAGACTGGATTGGTCTGGTTCAGCCAAGAGATGGCGCTTGCCTTGATCCTCCTGGGGACAGAGCTTGTCCTGGACCGCCTGTGGATGCAGTTTGCCCAGATCCACTTACAGAAGAAACAATTATTGAGAGTGTAAACAGGGCCCAGGGAATCTAAGGCGGCTGAAGGTACAGAGAAGGTTTTGTGCGGTACCCCTTGTGCCTTGTGGGTGGTCGTCCAGGAGGGCCGCGCCCTGTCATTTTGCTGGGTGACTGCAGGTTAGTTGCGCTTGTACGGCTGGGCTACTGCAGACGGTGCTGTTTTTCATATACGATGCCTGAGCACTTAGACTACTGCATGGAGGTCTGCTGTTATGGACGTCTGGGGCGCTTGTCCACGTAGCCCGTCGCTTGTATGAGTGGGGTGACGCAGATTGTGCTGTATGAGCTGGGGTGCGTTTGCACGCCCACCGCGTGTCCTGTATTGTGCATCAGGATGTGCTCCTGTATGTTGCAACCCCTGGGGGCTGGTCATGAGTCGCGCTGTATTGATGCACCCGGGTGTGGACTTCTACAGAGGCTGTCCGCTTGTATTAGCTGGTGTGCAGCATAGGAGACGCCTTGTATTGAGCTTGGGGCTGCAGGAGGTCTGTAAATTGGCTGGGGGACTGCAGGGTGCTGTATGAAGCGTGGGGGCTGCAGAGGCGCTGGTAATATGGAGCTTGTGGGCTGCAGGGTGCGCCTTGTCATGTGAGCTGTGGGCTTCCCAGTGAGGCGCTGGTATTGATCTGGTGGGCTGTCAGAGGCGCCTCTGCCTTATGAGCTGGGGGTCTGGAGGATTGTCTGTATGAGCTGATGCGCCGCTGTGAATGGGAGGCGTACCCTCGTGTATGAGTCTGGGGGACCCTATGGGAATTGTGCTGTATGCACGCTGGTGGCTGCAGAGTGTTTCGTTAATGCGGTGCACTCCGCGGTGTGGGCCTGTGCGCTGAGGTGCTGTTATGATTTGTTAGGGCTGCGGGAGGCCCCAGTCCCCTCTTGTTCTGGGGGCTGCAGGACTGGTGGCCTGTTATAGCGCGGTGGCGGCTTGCAGAGCGTCTCGCCTGTATGCTTTTGCTGTGCTGTGCGTCTGCAGCCTGAGGTTGCTGTCATGAGCTGGGGCTCTCTCCACCCTCTGCGGATAGGTGCTGTAGAGCCTTTTGGGATGCGGCCGAGTGTGCTCGTATTAGCCTGGGGGCAGAGAGGTTCTTTCCTGTATGAGCTGGGCCTCTGCCGTCTGTCAGTAGGTTGCTTGGTTAGAGTCTGGGGTGCTGCGGATGGCGCCGTAGATGCGTGGGCGCCCAGAGTCGCTGGGCTCCTGGTGTTATGTAGCTGGGGGCCGAACACGGAGGCGACTGTCTACGTCTGGGTGGGCTGCACGGTAGGGCGCTGTATGAGCTGTGGGCTGCAGGAGCGCTCGTATAGAGCTGGGGCGTCTGTGGGAGGTGTCTGTACTGTTCTGTGGGCTCGGAGTGAGCCGCTGTATGAGCTGGGGGGGCTGCAGGAGGTGCTTGTATGAGCTGGGAGCTGCGGGAGGGGCTGTATGACTGGGCCTGCAGGAGCGCCTGTTGAGCTGGGAGCAGCATGCGAGGGGGCGCAGTTGGCTGGGGGTGCGGGAGGCGCTGTATGAGCTGGGGTCTGCAGGCGGCGATTATCTTTGGGGGCTGCGGATGGCGCTGTATGAGCTTTGGCTGCAGGAGGCGCTGTATGAGCTGGGGGCTGCAGGGAGGCGCTGTATGAGCTGGGAGCAGCAGGAGGCCAGTATGAGCGCTTGGGGCTGCAGGAGCGCTGTTGAGCTGGGGGCTCAGGAGGCGTGTATTGAGCTGGGGGCTGCAGTGAGGAGGCGCCTCGTATGAGCTGGGGCTGCAGGAGGCGTGTATGAGTGGCCGTGTTGCAGGGGGCGCTGTATGAGCTGGGGGCTGAGGAGGTGCTGTTATGAGCTGGGGGCCTGCGGGAGGTGTGTATGAGCTGGGGCTTGCACGGCCGCAGGCTGGGCTGAGACTGGAGAGCTGGGGGCTGCAGGAAGGTCGCTGGTTTGAGCTGGCTGCCGAGAGGCGCTGTATGAGCTGGGGCTCCGCTGAGGTGCGCTGTATGAGCTTTGGGCTACCTACGGCGCTGTATGAGCTGGGGGCTGGCAGGACGGCGCTGTATGAGCTGGGAGCAGCCGAGCGGCAAGCTCAAATGAGCTGGGCTGCAGGAGGCGCTGTATGAGATGGGGGCCTGCCGGAGGCTGTATGAGCTGGGTGCTGCGGAGGCGCTGTATAGCTGTGGGGCTGCGGAGGCGCTGTTATTTGAGCTGGGGGCTCGGCGAGGCGCTGTATGAGCTGGGGACTTGCAGGAGCGCTGTATTGACTTGGGCTGCAGAGGCGCTGTATGAGCTCGGGGGGGCTGCCGGATGCGCTGTAGAGCTGGGGGCTTGCAGGAGGCGTCGTATGAGCTTGGGGCTGCAGGAGGCGCCTGTCATGCCCTTTGGGGCTGCGAGGCGGCGTAATGACTGGGGGCTGCAGAGTCTGTAGTGTCGCTCTACTTTCTATAACCGTCTGCATGTGAGCAGCCATATTCATCCTCCGCCAGCCTCTTATTTCTCTCCCAGGCTACATGAGTATTGCGCTCTCCAATACGGCTAATTCCACTGGCAGTATGGGTTTTTTCAATGCTAGGGCTTTGTCCTAATAGCAAAGTTGTGTGGTTTCTAATCCTGTTAAGGTCTGAAACTGGTACCCCTCTGCATCACTTTAAACTGATTGGCTAATTACCCGCCTGCTATTCCCCCCCTCTCAAGGTCTCGGACCTGCTTTTACGCAGGGGGGTGGTTCTGTAAGTCCAGGTGAGCTGCGTTCTCTGGCTCACTGCTCTCAGGCACAAACTTTTATCTCCACCTGTACCGGTCTCTCCTCCTGAGTTTCTATTAGGAGAAGGATGGCTCAGTGAGTAAAGACACTGACCTTGGCACGGAGTGTGTAGCAGGGGAACCTGGTTCAAGGTTCCCTGGTGTCAGCTCCTTGTGACCTTGGGCAAGTCACTGATCTCCTGTGCCTCAGGCACAAAAAACATACAGTATTGTAAATAAACATAGATTGTAAGCTCTACAGGGCAGGGACAGTGTCTGAAAATAGGGTCTCTGTTGCCTACCCAGATTGGTCATGGATTTATTACTTCCATCTTCGTTAATAACTATTTTTTAATTATTACCAATAAGAGGTTTTATTGAACTCATGCGTGTGCATTCAAAATGACGTTTCATCTGCTTTTGATTACGCTCCTTGCGCCTCTGCGATGTCAGTGCGCGCTGGCTTCAGAGAGGCCCAGCGTGGACAGTGCAGGAGCAGGCCAGTCAGCCAGGGAGATACCCAAAGGGCAACAAGAGGCCCACCCAGTTACCGTTCTCTTCTTCCGGTTAACGTTCTCTGTTATTCCATCTACGGTATACTCTACAATAAAAATATTCTTCTTCCCGAGCAGGCTCTGTTCTGCTCTTTCCATTGCCTCCTAACTTCCTGGAACCTGCAATCCGGTTCCCCGGCCTAACACCACAGCTGCAGCCGGAGCCTCTCCTACATTGAGCTCTTGAAATTCCCCTGGATAAGGCCACCCTAACTGCCCTGCAGGAGCTTACCTGCCCCTCATCATGGAGGACTTGTATGGAGTAATAGGAGGAGTAATTGGAAGCGTTTAGGGAGCGGTTATATGGGGTAATGGGAGTTATAGGGAGGGGCTATATGGGTAACAGGAGAAATATAGGAGTGGTTATATGGGGTAATAGAAGCCAGAAAAGAGCCCATGCTACATCCCAATGTGCCAAAACTACACATTCAATACTTTATATTCTCTTGAATAAGGTCTTCTAGTTAAACCCTTGGCCAAAGCGTTATAAGCATGTTTTATTTTGTCACATCGGATATAGTATTGCACTTTTCTGTCTTATGTTGTATACATTTGGCCACCGCTCAGTAGCACTGCTTTTGACACAGTATATATATGTATAAATATACTCCTATTACCCATATAACCTCCCCTATAACTCTCCTATTACCCCATATACCGCTCCTACATAACCCCCTATTACCCTATACCCTCTCCCCTATAACTCCTCCAGGATGGGTGCAGGTGAGACTCCTGCAAGGAGCCAGGCTGGCCTTAGACCCAGGGGTTGGTGGCTGTGAGTTGAGATGGAAGTAGGAAAGCCACAGGTCTGCAGCGCGGTGTAGGCCTGGTGACGCGCAGCTGAATGCAAGGTACAGGAGAGTTTGGAGAGAAGGAAGGGCAGAACAACCGAATCTGCTTAAAAAGAAGAGAAACGGCTTTATTCGCGGAGGTATAACAGGAAAGTAGAAGAATTGCAAATAGAAAATTAAATTAAGAGATGTCGTGGTCGTGAGGTAGACACGCGCAAGAAGCAATAAATCAACTGCATGGTTGAATTCACCCCGGTTGGGTTGAGATTGCTAAATAGCAGGGGTTCCAGTCAAACGAAACGTTCCCTTTTAAAACTGTTTGATGCTACCCCCAAGTGCTGAGCAGGTGCAGAGCAAATGCGGAGCAGAATGTTGAGCCAGTGTTGAAGAGCAGGGGCACACGAGCAAATGCTGAGCAGAATGCAGAGGCGGGGTGCAAGAGCAAAATGCTGGCAGTTGCAAGCAATTGCGACAAGGCCCAGATTCATGATTGTGGAAACGGAAGCCCCCAAAGCCCCATTAAATGTTCTCGACGAAAAAAGATAGTTGGTGACGCCTAAAAGAGTGTGGAGAGAACCTAGATCCCAGACAGTCTGCAGTTTCTAAGATAAACAGAGAAACTTATCAAATACTTCCGCGAACTAAGGACTATGTTCGGACAGTGACCTGAAAGTTTTAATTCACAACTAGCTTCAGCAGTCGGTCCCCGACATGTGGCCATGGTTGTTCTTCTCAGGCCAACTGCCCGCTTATCTACTCCCCAACAGACTGTTACTCAGCATAATGTGGCTCTGTATCCCTTATGTAAATCTGCAAGATTTCACGCATCTGGGACTGTCTTGTTTTTGACGACTAAAGGGTCTGTTTCTCAGACAGACACAGTAAGGACAAAACCTGTAAGGGTCCAAAACTCAGGGAAGGGGACTCACCTCAGGGTGTATCATACTGTGACAAGGATCTGTTCCGAGCTTCGCAACCCAGGCGGTACATGACCAGAAGCAGCAGAAGATTGTTTAAAACATTGCACGTCAAAGAAACAGCGAACCTGTGATGTTGGGTATCTCAGACTCCCCGCCTGGGAGAAGTTAAAGAATTTACAAAGAATTCGGGAGAGCGCAAAGCAAGAACCTAGAAACCTCTGAAGACTCCCGAGCTTCCTAGCGCTGGAAATGGAGTTGTACCTGAGAGCAGGATGTGTCCCTCAGAACCCACGCTCACCTGACCTTACCGACCACTTGCTTATTAGCAGGTCCGGTGATTCAGAATTCTGAGAGGGGAGAACAACAGGGGTAATCAGCAGCAATGCAGACAGCATTAACCCTATAGTGCTTGGGGAGTGAATTAAGGTTGTAGAGACTGAAGTATCTAGCTCCTATCCAACAGTTCTGATAATAGAGTGGCCCAACTGAACTGTGTTTAAGACAAAGTAATGCATTAAGGAACCCAGTTCATACAGCACCTCCCTCGGCCTGGAGTGGAGATCCTTTGTGAGTGCTTTGACCAGAAATGCACAATACCTTTTAAAAGGATGGTGGATGTGGTAAAGTGGAGGTTAAAGGCAGTGAGGAGATGAAGCCTGACAGGATTTTTGTAGGAAGACATCTATTGAAAGAATCCTTGGGCTTCAGAGCAGATGACATTTATGCACTTATCCATGTTCCAGGTTCATGCGATTATGATGTCAGCTTTAAGAGGCCTCAGGATCTGGACTATTTCTGGACAAAATATGAGAGTCTTAAAAATTCTGAATTATGGAAGTCCTTTGCAGCTATTCCTGTGTCCAAACCGGAAACAAAGTCGGTAACAATTCTCTTCAGACACGAATCAGTCCCAATATCAGATATTCTGATATGGCTTGGCAGACAATGCGAAGTACTGGCTCCACCTACAAGAATTATGGATGAAGATGATATTTGGATTGGAGGTTGGAAAGTGCAAGTCAGACTTTGGCGACATGGCAATGTTACAAAGCATCTGCCCAACTCCTTTTTCATAGGAAGAGAAAAGGGAAATTGTTTTTACTATGGTCAGCCAACCTTGTGCCATAGATGTGGTTCAGCCAGACATTTAAGCATGTCTTGTGATGTTCTAAAATGCAACTTGTGCCAGTCCTTGGGCCACAAGAGGGCAAGTTGTACAAAGATTCGATGTAATTTATGCGATAAATTTGGACATTCCTACACGAATTGCGCATAAGCCTGGCATAATATTTCAAAAGTATGGGAGCAGGAAGTGGACTTCGAAGACAATGAAGCACTTTACGACCGGGCCCTGAAAGTTGCAGACAGAATATGTCCGGATCCGCCTGCAGATGGGGTTGGTCTGGTTCAGCCTAGGTATGGCGCTTACTTAGATCCTCCTGGGGACGAGCTTGTCCTGGACCGCCTGTGGATGCAGTTTGCCCAGATATACTTACAGAACAAACAATTATTGAGAGTGTAAATGGGGCCCAGGAAATGTCAGAAGACCCCTTAGAAGGAACCTCCTCAAATCTACTCCCAGCAGGGGAACAATCTGGGGAATCAGATGATCCTACTATGATGTAAACCCAAGTGAGGGAAAATAATAATAAAGAAAAAGAAAGTGAGCAGCTTTGGGCACAGGGAAAAAAGAAAAGGAAGAAGAGCATGGTAAAAAACCTTGGAGGGACTCTTCGACGTCCTGCAGGTCCCGCTGGTAAAGTTCCTCAGGTAACTATAAAGAACCGTTTTTCTGCTCTCAGAAAAGATTGGGGGTCAAGAGCTGAGGACTCCGACGATGTAGAGGAACTTTCCTTATCCGAAGAGGAACATAACCTCACCCTATTACTCCTCCTATTACCTCAGATAACTGCTCCCAATAACTCCTCCTATTACCCCATAAAACCACTCCCTATAACTCCTCCTATTACGCCATATAACTGCTCCCTATAACTCCTCCTATTACCCCATATAACCACTCCCTATAAAATACGTCAATAAAAATTCTCATCCTTGAGCTGACATATCTGGTTTTTTTTCCATCGATGCACAAATATATCTACATATATATGAAAACCAGGAATCAAAAAAGAAAAAAGAAAAAAAGAACAATGCAAAAAAAATAATAATAACAGTCTGTGATGTGGGGGAGGTTACAGCTTCAAATAAAAGAGGCATTTTCTATTCTGCGCACAAGGAAAGAAACAACCTTTTCTACACCGCAAGAAAAGAAAGAAGAAATCCAAGACGCGCTTGTCAGAAGTGTTCTACCTGTTGAGCAGGTTCTTTGATCTGACACAGAAGGATGGAATTCTGCACGTGTAACAATGATGCCAAATTAGAACATTCTTGATGGATTTGCAAAACTTTTGAACAGGTCTGTGACCCTGTGGAACATTGGACATGTGTTGCTTGTGAAAATGTTGTGGAAATTCCCAGGTGTTTGACAACTCGCACACTAGAAATGTGCCAGAAATGTCACTGCTTCGCCCAATTTTCTCTTACCGCAGATAGTTAATGGGGTCACACTGGCTATCTTTTTTTGCAAATGTTGCCTATTTCACAAAATATATCGCTGAAAGGGTAAACATATGTAAATCTCAAAAGAGTGTATCTATATTTTGTTTAAAAAATTGCAACAACAAAAAAAAATCTTTGTTTCGGAAAACATATTGAGTTGTACACAGACATTTCAGGGTAACTCTCCCTCCTTGTAAATGAGTGTTTTGTGAGGTATAACATGGTACTAAAAAGGACTGTCCCTTTCTCATCACCCCGGTAGGGTAGCAGATATAACTGTGTCTAAAGGCGGGAGTAGAAACCTTTGTTCCTGTAGGGAAACTGGTGCAAACAAGCTGGAGGGAGATTTATTAAAGAAATCAAACTCCAAAGCAAAGGAATCTGCTTATCAAAGCCTCCGTGCAGCTAAAACTGGTGCCCAACCTTTGCACTGAAGCTGATACCTCCAATGTTCAGATATGGGAGGGGGGGGGGATGCAGGACGATGAAACAGATATGAAGAAAATCTAAAATATGATCAGTATTAGTTTGTGCAAATACTGTATGAAGAAAGTTCGGTGAGTAAAAAAGTAACAAACCCTTCACCGTGCGGTGTACAGCAAACACAAAATGCACCCCTGCCTTTCCCCTATTATCTCTTAGCATACAATGCTTCTACTGCAGCTAGGGATTCTGGGTAATGGCATGCAAATAAGCACTCACAGTGTGTCACTTTTTGCTTCTTGTCCATGTTTACAGCGCTTCTGCCTGCCGCATTGCACAGCTTTTTCTGCACAGCCTGGGTTAGAGAAGTGCAGAGCCAGTAATACTACACACAGACAGCTATTTGAAACCTTTGGGTCTCGGTGTGAGGCTGGTTATACTGGCTTTGCAATGTGAAGCTGGTAGTGCTAATTCACCGTACCTGTCTTGTGTCTGCTTGTAACCACTTGCAGCTTCACATTGCATGGGTGCGTCAAATTGCATAACACAGATTCCGGACAATCTGACCCTGCAAATATTTGTGTTACCCCCTTTCCCCAGAGACATTCACAGTACTATACATGTGGCAGAATATAAGGGCTTCAGGGGAATCATCCACTAGTAGGTTCCAGTCCAGTCCAGCAGGTTCTTGGCTTAGTAGCATGAGGATTTATTGGAATAGCTTGCAGGGAGGCAGCGACGCGGTAAGAACCTTCAGATTGGGCCGATTCCATTTGATTACAGGGTACAGGTATGACACTAAACCGAGCTATATCCTTCTCCCGCCAACGTACACTTCCTGACCCTTTCACAGACGCTGGCTACTGATCACGGCGTGTTACTAACTATAAAATAACTATCAGTGACATAGAAATAATTAGAGACGGGCAAATCCGCCCCAAATCCCTTTCCCGGATTTTCACTGATGTTACCCCCAAAATCCGTTTCACGGTGTGAAATCTGCAAACGGATTTGGTCGCTTTCAATCCACGCGGATTCATCAAAATCCACTATTGGATACATCCCGTGGGCGGATTCCTAAGAATTGCTGAATCTGCAGATTAGATTCTACAAATCCACTGACGGGATGCGGAATACGCGCGGTGTGTTGGTAATAATACATTTTAAAAAACCGCAAAACGCCCTTTTTGCGATTGATCCATGACCAAAGGTTCATTTGGATCCGCAGCGGACAGGCCTACTAAGTCATGTAGACTTTACATACAAACAAAAAAAGCAGAGTACCATGGGACGTTTAACCCTTTCAATGCTAGAGGGGGCCAGCAAAGCATGGTGTCTCTCTGGCATTGAAAGGGTAAAGGTGAGCCGAAGCGTGATCTGAAACCCGCTCACACACCGTCAATAAAAAACAATGCAGGAACTGGAAGATATCAAAGCCAGTGAGGCAGGAGAAATGCAGTCGCTCTGGAAAATGATACCAGCTATTATTACAAGTACACAGACCCAAGTCTCATTATTTCCAGGTTTGTATGTTTTTTTCCAGCACTTCAGATAGAGCCGGAGCGCGCACAGACGTAAATCTGCTGTCTTTATTTTATTGTAATTGTCTGGAATGTGCGCTTTAAACCCACAGAGAGCAGCTGAGTGCTGTGCGGTCATTTAACAAGCACCAAAATAGAAGCGGAAAAGAAAATGTGGCCTGTTGGGTCCGTCACTGCGGGCACAAGGTGAGCTGAGGACAATAATACTCCATGTCTCAGCCTTGTGACACAGAGATGGAAGGGACCATGGCATGGACCACACTGTAAGGTGACACAGGGAGAGGACGTGCCCTTAGCCCATTGAATATGACACTGTCATTATTGGGTGACACAGACAAAGGTGACTTATTTCCTGTGGAACATGCCCCTCCCACTGACAGGTGACTCAGAAGTAGAAGGGATCTTTGATTATAGAAACTGTTCCAAACACTCTGGGGGAAAGAGGGAGATTTCAATACACATAGAGATTACTGAGACACACAGAGTCCTGTGGCCTACTGAATCTGTCCCAGCAACTGGAGAGTGACATTGTGTCACAGAAATGAGAACCTATGGCACAGTAACGTAGAAACAGAGAGGACATGGCCTTACATGGCCCATCAATTTGGTTCCTTTTTCTCAGCAGTGGCACAAAGACACGAAGCACCCGCCACCCATTGGACAATTTGAGCCCACAGACTCCAAGGAAGAAGTCCACACAAAGATTGAAACCATTGTCCTTCTCACGGGTGGGTGACATGCTGATACAGAAGGTACTCGTGGTCCATGAAGTTTGCATCTCTTAACAGGAATCAGGTACTCACAATTATACTAGCCAACCTGAAATAGCATCTCTCAGAGCGGCTTGGAAGCTAAGCGAGCAACAACTCTTCTATTCACTTACATGGGGTTAAGAATCATGGAGTGTCCCTATGGAATTAACCAGTAAGGACAAGTGATGCAGTAGGTAAGGGGTTGTTCTTGACTAAGTATGGAAACCAAGTCATCAAATGTAAAAGGTTGACCCATATACCCACCCTTCTTTACCAATGATATATGAAGGAGAGGCTCAGTAGTACAGCTACTGCCTTTGAACTGAGTGAATCTGGTTTGAACGCCATGCTGCTCCCCTTGGCAAAGTACTTCATCTCCCTGTGTCTCAGGCAAAATGTTATGTACAGTGCTGTATAGACTGTCAGTGCTGTCGGTAAGAACACAAATCACTGCCAATGAATACTAACGCGTACCTTTCTGAAAAGGGGGGAAAAAAAACAGACATGTTTTAAATTCTATTCACGTCTGCAAGGTTACGACTCCTTATGTTTGTTTAATTATTGTATAATCATTAACAGGAAGTGTTAGATAATATAGTTAAGGGTAGGTTTGCCAGGTGGCTTGTCCAAAAATACTGGACACAATGGTAAAAGATTCAACCCGCCCCCCCCCCCCCCCCCCCCCACCAATACATATAAAAATATAGCCCCACGCCCCCGAATACATATAAAAATATACACGCACGCCCCGAATACATATAAAAATATACCCCCACGTCCCACGCATACATATAAAAATATACCCACTCCCTCCACGTATATAAAAATATACCCCCATGCCCCCCGAATACATATAAAAATATACCCCCATGCCCCCTGATACATATAAAAATATACCCCCACGTCCCCCAATACATATAAAAAATACTCCCGCACCCCCGAATCCATATAAGAAATACCCCCACGCCCCCGAATACATATGAGAAATACCCCCACGGCCCCCAAATACATATAATAAATACCCCCATACCCCCCGAATACATATAAAAAATACCCCCACCTCACCAATACATTTACAAAATACCCCCACCTCCCCAATATATATACAAAATACCTCCACCTCTCCAATACATATACAAAATACCCCCACCTCCCCAATACATATACAAAATACCCCCACCTCCCCAACACATATACAAAATACCCCCACCTCCCCAATACATATACAAAATACCCCCACCACCCCAACACATATACAAAATACCCCCACCACCCCAATACATATAAAAAATACCCCCACCACCCCAATA